>JAVIAB010000051.1:69803048-69935548 GCA_032433765.1 Megaustenia siamemsis | reverse complement strand
ATGAAATACATACCAGCTAGTCCTGAGTTCTTAAGTATCACCAACCACTGTCTTCGAACCCATGCCCCTTCGATCTTCTTGAGCATGCTCAACGATTTAATCAGAAAACACACAGGCGTGAAAGGTTATCTTTCGAGCCAGGCCATCGTTTTAGTTACTGCAATAATCTCCAGGCTCATATCTTCATAAATTTATGTTTTATATTTCTTTAGTTTAATGGGTATAATTTTCACTGTACGATTGGTACTTGTGCACATATAATAATATAGGTAACAAACAAAATTAGACATACAAAACGCATATGATGATATTAATGTGCAAATTTGTCTGTAACTCTTGCGTGTTTAAAGATGACTTCATTAAATGTTTGTCTGTACTTCGAGCTCATTGAGTAGTACAGGAAAATATTTACACTGGAGTTAACGGATTGGAAAGTGAACGCCATGGACCACATGGCCTCACATATATTTATGTACTTCCCTCGTATGTTGAACTCTGGACCAACAATGAAAGTAGCCAAAGCGATAGCTGCACCAGGCGTGTAACAAATAATCAAAACAGTAGCTATTAAAACAATCATCTTAACTGTTTTCTGATCTCGGTTACTCATCCCCGCTCGTTTATCATAACTTGAAGTTACTTCCTTTCTCCATTTGGAGTTTTCTCCTAATTTTGTTATCAAAAGGGAAGTAAATATTATCACACCCGCGAAAGACGTCACTCCCAAGAACGAATGAAATGCGTAGACAACGCCCTCAACGCTGTCTCGACTACTGGTAAATACGAGAGCTATGAGGGTTTGGTTCCGGGAAATAACGAATCTCCATCCTAGATAAGATGTAGCATACTCGGGAATCAGGGTTGCCAGGTTGACCACGTAGATCAAACACAACGTTGCGGTTGTTACTTTTGGTGTGATTATTTGTTTGATTTTCAAGGGCAGAGCTATACTGAGGTACCTCTCCGCTGTTATGTAAACTGTGATGAAACCTGTAATTCTAGAAGTACAAACGTGTGGCCACGCCCCTGATAAATACATGACCTCCAAAGGATACCAGGGGATTCCTAATGTAGTGAAGAGAGGATTCATGCTAATGGAAGCCCACTGAAGAGTTATGAGACAACTCATGTCAGAAATTGCTAATCCAAAAAATGCAATGTTTACGGTTTTTTTAAATCCTTGTTTGTAGAATATCATAATGTTTACAGTATTAGCTATTATCCCGAACAGACCAATGATGCAGCAAAGAAATGTAAAATTGACAATTTCAAATATCTTTCTATCTAGGTCACTAACTACGAGTACCTGTGTCATGTTTCTTACGCTACTTAGTCTCTAACTGGCAACGATTGTTCTTATTTATTTCATTGAATATTTATTCATAAATATGTTCTTTGTAGTTACGATTTTTTCCCGAATGCCTACAGAGTGTGTTATGTATTATTTAGGTTATTTATTCCGTACTACATAGACTGACATTTGTCATTTTAAAACAGTAATTTTCTGTTTCTTTAAAACGACCTTACCATAATTAATGCTTTCATTGTATATTCTATATTGACACCTTAAGTATAGACAGCCAGTCGTGTGCGTAGACCAGTTCAAAAGTATAAATTGAAGCAAATAATATAATATTATATTTTATATTGATCTGATCCAAGATAATAAATGAAGCCATTTCAGATTTAAGAAGACAAATGTGAACCCCTGACAGATTCTGAACTATGACGGAGCTTAGTACTAAAACTTCTTTGTCATCATGTGATCTGGGCAGGGTAAAGAGAATATGTAATTACTGACTGTGAGCTCAGGTATAAAATGAATTATTATTAATGGAAATATGAACCGAATAGTAATATTTTATGCTACTACACTATTTATATTACTGCAATTAGTAGAAAAAGTACGTTCAAAATGGCACAGTGTGTCACAATATAATAAAATTAACCTTAGAATGTATATGTAATTTAGAGTTCTTAAACTTAGTTCAGAGTAGTGCTGAGATTAACGATTTTTTACTGTAATTATCTTTTCGTTTAGAATCCCCATTCCTATAATGAAGTACAACTACGTGTTATAGTTAAACATCGTAGTTGTACCTCATTATAGGAATGGGGATTCTAAAGTAAAAGATAATTACAGTAAAAGTAGCTACATTATTTATTACAATTTACATCAACAAGCATAGGTGGTTCCGCACCACTGCGTATTCATATCCCAATGTTTGTAGAGTTAGTATATACTAATAATTCTCAAAATTCCTGTTTATTTAATTTGTTACATGTGCCGATGTTTTTCTCAATTGACAAATATAAGTTTCTATTGTGCAAAATAATGTGTCGTTTATTATTTCGGTGATCAGGGAAAATACGAAAAACCAGCCGGCTCGGCTAAATTATACAGGCTAGAAAAGAAGGTAGCAATTTAACTGTCACTATAGTCTATGCAAGAGCATTACAGTTCGTGTAATAATAAGTCACGATAATATAATTTACAATGGACAATCTTGCTAGCATACGAATGAAATCACTTTCTGAAGAGACGATGAATAATTTTCAAGTTACACATGTAAAGAAACATAATTGTAGCTGTAAATCTGAAATATAGTTTATAGGTAACATTTGTCTCCCTTTACGTTTGTACACACAATGATGCCGTTTCTAAATAGTTCTTTATTCCTAACTATGGTGATCGCAAAGTGAAGTTTGGCTTCTAGCTGATATTATTTGTGGCTTTGGCCATCCAACAGATTAAAGCATTATTTTATAGCATTAGAGATATGATACTGCTAAAGTGACAATGATTCATTCAACTCAGTTATAAATAAGTAAAATACTCAAAGTATAGTTTAGTTTAGTGTAATCGATAGGTCAGCCTCATTTTATATCGGACAAGTATAAAAGTGTTAAGATCTTTTCCGAATTATATCCCCTCAACGTGTAGCGATTAACGCATCGGTGTTGTATTGGTTAATAAGTTTTGGCTTTGGATTTTAGTCTGGCATCCCTCACCTTGACATGAAATTCGTGCAATATGATTCTGGTTGTGGATTCAAGATAATTTTTATAGCCGTTTATTCGTCTTGCGTCCTAGAGGGCATTCAGAATGTCTTCACGGTCCATTGTCCTTCCGCACTCAATATCAGCCAAACTGATAAGTCTGCCAGCATACTCATTATCTTTTACATCCATGTGCCCCGGCATGAGAAAGGAGCAGACTTTTACCATGATGGACCTCCCCAGAAACACTAACCACTGTAGTCGAGCCATGCCTTTAGCGATCTTTCTCAGCATACTCAATGGGTCACTGAGGAAACATATGCTATTAAGTCTATGTCTCAATTTATGTCAAGGCTTTAGTATCAGTCATAATTTACATCGACAAATTATTGTAGTCAATGCGAAAGCACCACTTTTTTCCTTCACTGTTGTACTTTCAATATTACCCGTGAAATCCAACGAGCTTCTTAAGTGCTGAATAAGAAACTCATGTGTGGGATTTGCTGTATCACTTTCAAAAGAGTTCTCGAAAATCAAGGCTTACACTTCAACGACGACTAACGGGTTTTGTTGTCTGCACTCTCTGTTCAATGTGATGACGACGTGAATTGGTGACGCTCTGGCGGCACGTGAACCATTTTTTTCATTAAGTTCTGTACCCTCGATTGAACACCGAGTCTGAAAATATTCAGTCTGTCCCATCCATAATTATCCTCTTTTTAAACTGCTGATGTTTTGTAATTATAAATTTACAGTATACCGGATGATGCTGCGCTGATTTAAAGGTAGGCACGGTCTCGGCAGAGTCTTATTCTATGGAAAATTCGAAGAGATAATGCATCGTCTTACACTCAGTATCCTGTGTGCACCTAAAAGAAGACACAGCATTGTTTCATTTTGTACCCTTTTTCAATTCTTACACTGTATTTTCATATTGCTGAGAGTCAGGATTATCAGTGCATGACTCAACTGACCAGTCCCTGGTATAAGAAAGCAATATGACTGTGCCCAATTTGTGCTGCTACCATGAACCTTATTGCAGACAGGCTCTTTCTAACTGTCAATACCACCTGACCTACATGTTTGTTAGAAGCAAGGCTCCAATCAAACGACACTCCTACACATGTCATCGCATAAGTTCTCTGCATAACCAGCGACACAGGTTGGCGATAACTCGTTGACCATGCTATTTTTCAAAGAAAACCACGTGACCGTTACCATCACCGGGTTCACAAGTGCTCTTGTCTCCCCACACTACACGTCTATATTATCAAGCTCTCTCTGAAGTTCTCCCACAGCAGTCTCTCTGCCACTGCATTGACTATTTGACAAATCACAATCAGCGTCAACTAATGTTCTGCCCCGTCCTAAGAATTACTCGCTTGTGACCCTTACTCTGTAGTCTTTGAAAAGCACTTAACATAATAGTAAACCTCATGGAAGGCCAGAGTGAATTGTCATTGCATCGTACCACATTTAACTACCACTTTTCGATGAAAAAAAGCTCGGAGAAATCCAACTAAGGAGGAAAGCACTGATCTGGAGTTCAAGAAGCTGAAATATCTAGAAATCCTGAGGTAGATTTTTGAATGCATTTTCTAGCTCAATTAAAGCAGTGAAGGTTTCAATGTCTGTATATAAGACCGCCACATGGGGAAAGATCGCATCAATTACCAAAAATCTCTTTCTTTAGACGGTCTCCTCTAAATGTCGGTAGAAAAAACCTGCAGCCAGTAGGTTAATTTCCTAGTAATTATTTGTTTTCTGACAATTTACCCACCGTGTTTTGTACAGTACTTATGCAATAGCCCTGTATTTTCGTACGGTCTTTTCCGAGCTTCAGTAAAGGTAAACAATAACTTTGAAGTCCATTTTCATTGAAAGTAGCGAGCACGATACTGCCGTTACTTGCTAGTTCCTCCCAGCCATCGTCAGACAACTCGTTAACGTCCACATTCCGAATACCATCTGGACATGGTGCACTTTTTTTGCTGGCTTTAACGCGGGGTTGATCTCATCTAGTGCAACATAATCATTTTTAAAAACTCAATTCTTCAGACCCTACACATGTCATATATAGCCACATTGACATTTCATTGTCCCGCAATATCATTTTGATCGCTCTACTCAAAGATGGTAAGAGAATAGCGCTCTACTATTGTCTCCGTCAGTTCTTTGCCAGGTAAGATCCAAGCTCTAGAGATCGTCAATACAATTACTATTCACTGCACAATTCATATTCCTGTGAATCTCAACTAGAATGATTTCGATAGTTTGCCCCTGCCAATTCTCTCACAGAACTCCGCTCATTTCTCACCTTCGACTTGCTCTCCAAACGTTTTAAACAAGTAGACTTTTATGTTCATGTTTTGTTTCAACAAAAATATGCGACCAGGATGCTGCTTTTCTTCTTAGTTCTTTGTCATTTTCAAATTGTTGACCGCGTATCCAACCTGACCCTTTTCCACGTCGATTAACTAGGGAAACTGCTTCCAACTTTTTTATTCAGCAGACTTGAATTCTGCGCTGTCTTGTCTGGCTAACAATATCTGGACCGGAGATAAAGTACATGAAGAACCGTAACTCTTGGCCTGTATATCCGGGATCCTCCGTTCTCCAGCAGTTTTCTGCATTGACAAACTTCACTTCATGATGTCCAGCTTATAGGAAAGGTAAAACTGCAAGAACAAAAGACAGATATCTTTCAACATTTTTACTGAACTATAGCATACAGCAATCCAACAATGTCCCACAGTATAAAAACCATCGAATATGCAGATACATTTAATGAAGTGCTCCATGTTATACAATCATATTACAAAACAAACTTTCTATGGCGAACTTAGGGACGAAAAGAGGACAAAAGGCAGACCAGTGTTGAGATATAAGGATGTTTGCAGGGCAAATTTCACTTCTCTATCAGTGAAAGCAACTGGGAAAATCTGACTGCGGATCAGTTCACGTGAAGAATAAAAACAAAACAAAAAATGGCACAGAACCTTTTGAGGCAGTGCTGATATAAAATTCATAATACAAAAGGTGCAGGGAAAATTGGACGAGGCAGGGCACCACGAATCATATTGTCCATTCTGCGAACTTATCTGTCTATCCAATATTGGCAGATTCAGCACGAGAGAAGCTGTACAGCAAAATAGCATCCAACATAGACACTATTATTTTATCAACCTACTGACTTTCATGATTGCTTGCTAGCAACCATCTGTCAAGACGCCAAAGGCCATATATATATATGTATGTATGTATATATATATGGGAGCCGTGATAGCTCAGTGGTTAGTGAATTTGACTATAAAGAACAGAGGTAGGGTTCGATCCCAACCGACGGCTTCCGGGTTCACCAAGCCTTTAATGGGTACCTGATTTTTTTATGGGAAAGTAAAGCGGCACGGGCGTAATACCGATCACATTACCCCAAAATTCATGTGCCAAAGGCCTGTAAAATTTATGGTCACTAACACCATATTCTCTTTACGCCAATTGGCGTGACGGGGGCACTTTACTTTTTTTTATGTATATATATATATATATATATATATATACACACACACACACATATATATATAAATGTACGTATAAAAATATTTATTTATTAACATGTATGTATATATATTTATTAGTATGCAACACTGTTTAAGGGAACTAGTGTTCTGTAATAATGTTGGTCTTTGTGCTGTTGGCAAATCTTTTTGAATATTTAATAATTTTAGCTTGCATCTATTGGTGATAGTTCACAACTTTCATTTACTTGTTTGTCAGCATGATTCTCAACCAGCATTTTAAATTATGCATTGAGGTCAGATTTATTGACACACAGAGCTGCGTCACAATTCTGACATAACGTTTAGATATTCATTTATTTGTAACTTCACAGTCAATCCACTCTTAACTAAATACTAGATAGCTTGGTGTCTTGACATGGAAAACAGTCAAAACAGAATTGATACGATGTACTGCAGATAGAAGATTGTGGAAGGACATGATCGCTAAGTCGACCGGTATGGTATATGATGATGAGAAACATCCAGAAACATGTATTATGTAATGAAAGTAAAGATTTGCACTAGACTTTAAGGCGTTTGGGGAATATTGTCATAATTTTCCACACAGCAATGATAACGCTTCAGGTTGGCATACTTTTTTTTTTCAGAAAGTCTCTGACACCAATTTTCGGGGACTAGGAAAACACGGCGCCTTGTCGTTCCGGTAAAAGTATCAGGGATTTGACCCGGTCTTACTACTACCGAATACACTAATCACTCATCCACAGCGGAATAAAAGACTCGTGTTTCCCTTGGTGAACACGATGACAGACAAGACGATATTTGAAAGCCATCATTCATGAGTGTGTGCTTAAAGCTGGCATCGCTTTGTTTACGAGTGCGGTTCTGAGACAGTAGAAGTTGTAAATAAAAATGTCGAAATCGTAGGAACGGTGACTTAGATGCGTGCACTGGTAATGTGCACAGGTCTATGTATACAAGGAGCGAGCCACTTTAAACATCAACGTGAACATATTTATCATCTAAGAAATTGTACACATATCGATTTCCACATAAAGATGTGATTTATCTATAACCACAATAAACACAACTGTTGTTTTATAATACAATCTAGTGAGATTAACATTACAACAGTAGCTATAATAGTTTAAGCAATGAAACTGTTTTATCTGAACACAATACAATGCAGCTATGACTGGTTTGTCATGTCGTTATATGAACATAAGTGGTTCATTTTTTCTCTTTAAATTATCCTACATCCTCTGAGCTGAGGACAACATATATTTATAGTCATCAGTGGTGACAGCCCCAAACCGTGTCATTTGATCGTAACTTTATTGAGTTATTTACAGGTCATCATCATTGCACTTCGAACGTATTCATAGGTGCTCAGATCCCCTCCTCAACAAGCCCCGCAGTGTCTGACGACTTCAGTTCGGTGTTGATTGATTAAGTCGTCTTATGCGCATACTAAGTTTCTCGTTTCAAGCTGTGCCTATCTTAACTCCCATCTCTTTCATCCGAGAGAGTGACGTGGTTACAGAAGTCCTGTGCCCTTCCCACATCTCGGAGAGCATTGATGACGTCCGCCCGATTCATTGGTTGACCGTCTTCAACGACAACACAGCTAGCCAACCATTCCGCTCTTTCATTTCCACGCACTCTCGTATGTTCAGGGACGTAGACAAAGATGACGTATTTTTTACTTCTGTTATGACTCTACCTGCATACAAAGCCCGCCTCCACTTTTCTTATCATGCTCATCGAATCACATAATATGCAGACTTGGGTGTTCTCTTGTGAATCTAACCAGATGAATGCCCTGTTCACTTCCATCTCCTCCATCGTTATGCTACTCGTGGTCATGGCGTATGCACTAATGTCTTCTTTGACTATTCTGCCTGCCGAGCGTGCTGTAAATGTGGCTATGCACTCCTTTGATGTCGTAATACGGATTCAACAGTATAGACGACTGCATCTTTCTCATCGGTATTATCCCACATGAGACCGTTGACCTCCGCATTGACCATGACAGAGTTATGTTCACTGCTCTTTCTGTCGAGTATCACAAAGCACGAGAAAGTTAGCTTGAATGACGATTGTATCGGTATTCACACCTCGCCATTGTTGATATAGGTAAGTCCATAAATCTGTTTGATGACATCTTCTACTCGGCCCAACCATGATTTGCCTCTGTTTAGGCTGTCAACTTTACCTGCGTTGATCTCTGAGTGACGGTAACTTCTCTACTTATAGTTGCAGTCTTGCTATATGTTCATTCTCTTTATTCCTAATTTTTTCTATCTCTTCTGGTCAATCCAGTCATTTTCTTTCAGCGATAGTTCAGTGGTTAGTGAACTGGACAACAAAGGACAAGGCTTCCTGTTTCACCCACCCTTAAAGGGGTACCGGATTTCTTCTGGGAAAAGTAAAGCGGCACGGGCGTAAAACCGACCACATTACCCCAAAATCATATGCCGAAGATCTATAAAAATTATGGTAACTAATAAATACCATAATCCATATACGCTACTTGGCGCGACGGGGTTTTAAATTTTAGATTTTTTTTTTTTTTAAATGTCATTTCTATGAATGTTAATTTCTATTTCCTCTTTGTTGATCAAGCTTGGTCACTTGTGGTGTAAGGGTGGATACAAATTCTCTGCATTTGCTGCTTCTTTGTGTTAATAAATAATGTCTTCATTTTTTAGAAGACGAGGCATTTGTCCCATTACCTTGTATTTTGTTTTGAGCATCAGATATCGTACTCTCTGTGTATTTTTAATATTCGGAGACTACGTTTAGATATTTGGAAACTTCCCGTTTTATAGTTGACAAAAAAATTATGCTGTTTAAAATCTTGTAATCATTTTTTGATTTATATATATATTTTTTTTCAGTGTTGATCTTCTCTTGTTCGAAATATTTCTTTTAGTTTTATGCACAAGTGGAGTTAATACGTATTCAAAGCTGTATTTGCTAATAAATCTTCGTTATTTCCAAAGACTAATTAATTAATTGAAATTACTTTCATAAAATGTCTTGACATTTTTGCACACATAACAATATACGTAACACGCGACACTGGAGAGATATAACGAATTGTATTAATTTACCAACTTATCCATAATTTTTGCGTGTCTGAAGATGGTTTCATCAAACGTCTGTCTGTACTTCGAGCTCATTGAGTAGTAGACGAAAATATTTACACTGGAGTTAATGGATTGGAAAGTGAACGCTATGGACCACATGGCCTCACATATATTTATGTACTTCCCTCGTATGTTGAACTCTGGACCAACAATGAAAGTAGCCAATGCGATAGTTGCACCAGGAGTGTAACAAATAATCAAAACAGTAGCTATTAAAACAATCATCTTAACTGTTTTCTGATCTCGGTTACTCATCCCCGCTCGTTTATCATAACTTGAAGTTACTTCCTTTCTCCATTTGGAGTTTTCTCCTAATTTTGTTATCAAAAGGGAAGTAAATATTATCACACCCGCGAAAGACGTCATTCCCAGGAACGAATGAAATGCGTAGACAACGCCCTCAACGCTGTCTCGACTACTGGTAAATACGAGAGCTATGAGGGTTTGGTTCCGGGAAATAACGAATCTCCATCCTAGATAAGATGTAGCATACTCGGGAATCAGGGTTGCCAGGTTGACCACGTAGATCAAACACAACGTTGCGGTTGTTACTTTTGGTGTGATTATTTGTTTGATTTTCAAGGGCAGAGCTATACTGAGGTATCTCTCCGCTGTTATGTAAACTGTGATGAAACTTGTAACTCTAGAAGAACAAGTGTGTGGCCACGCCCCTGATAAATACATGACCTCCAAAGGATACCAGGGGATTCCTAATGTAGTGAAGAGAGGATTCATGCTAATGGAAGCCCACTGAAGAGTTATGAGACAACTCATGTCAGAAATTGCTAATCCAAAAAATGCAATGTTTACGGTTTTTCTAAATCCTTGCTTGTAGAATATCATAATGTTTATTATATTAGCTATTATACCGAACAGACCAATGATACAGGAAAGAAATGTAAAATTGACAATTTCAAATACCTTCAACTCTTCGTCACTAACTACTTGTTTCATGATTCTTAAGCTTCAAATGTCTCTTACTTAAAAAAAGTTTACTCTTATTTGTTTCGTTTTATCATTTATATACATTTTCTTTGCAGCTCATAATTTTTAGTCGAATACCAAAAGCATTGGGTTATGCACTATTGTGGATATTTATTCTCCCTACATTGAATGCCATTTGTCCTTTTAAAAAAGTACAAGTAGTCTTTTTGTCTGGTTAATTCGACTTTTCTATAATTATTTCTTCATTGCAAGTACTGTAATGACACCCTAACTATAATCAGTAATTCGCATACTCTAACAGTAGTCGAGTTTGAACGTAAGAAAATAATATATAATTAAATTTCATATTGATTGTTGCAAAAATTATAAATGAAATTATAATGAATTTTCCAAAAGATATGTGGACCTATAACATAATATTTATGCTAAAGTGCGTTTGTGATGCTGTGACGTAGGCAGCATTCCGGGCGGCTGTAGTTATCGATTGTAAGTTCAGTTGGATAAATTAATTATTATTAATATAACAAAATATATGAATGCTTAATATGAAATAATACTGCACTTTTATATTATGGGACTTAGTTAAATTTCACATTTCATTATGTGCCTAATATAATAACATGAACAGAATATGTAATTTAGAGTTCTTAAAATTAGTTCAGAATAGTAAAAATATTAACGATTTTAACTATCATTATCTTTTACTTTAGAATTACCATTGCTATAATGAGGATAAACTATCAAGTATAACTCCAAACGTAGACTGTTACATAACTCTACCTATTCATATTCAGTCAGACATTCGTACAATTGGTATATATTTCCAAAATGTGCTGTTTATATCATCATAACATATACTGGAGTTTTTCTCCGTTGACAAATACACATTTATGTTACAGAAAATAATAATGTATCTTTTATATTTTTTTAGCGAAAAAAAAAACAAACAAAAAACAACGTTATGATATTTATTCATTGTAATATATGAATTATACACGGTAGAAAACAAGGTTGCAATTCAAATGCCACTAAATTGTTAAAGCGTGGTATGTATGGCCCTTATCGTCTTATCAGACGATCTAGTGGAGGATATTGTGTATTTTTTTTAGGTTTTGTTTTTTGTCAAACAGCTTCTCTCGTAGCTAATTCTACAAATGTTTGACAAATACACACGGCCACAGAATGAACAAGTCTGGCACACTGATCCATAGGGTTTTCCATCCTTTTTCATGAGTCTTTACACTTCTAAGTTTTGCTTTAGTACAGTCTCAAATGATGTTATACCATTCCTTATACATGCGCTCCATGATGTGCGATCATTTGCCAGATGTTTCCAGTCATATTCACAGATGGAGAAGTCATTCAGAGATGATTTACAGATATCTCTATATCGTAGTTTAGGTCTGCCAATTTGTCTTTTTCCGTGTATTAGTTCACCATATAGTATTTGTCTGGGGCATGCTCTTTTCCTCCATTCGCTGGACGTGCCCCAGCCATCTTAGTCTTCGGCATCTGAGCATCGACATGATTGTTGGGGTCTTATCACATTGCAGGTGATTAGTGTATTAATAAGTAACGATAATATAACTGAATATAGAAATCTCGGTAATAACCGTAGAAAACATGATGTGCTCGAGTGAGAGTGCATACATTTGCAAATCGACTTGCAAAGGGAGATAATGTAGCATTACAACTGAATCAGCGTTTACATGTAACATTTGTCTCCCTTAACAACGTTTATTATATTAAAAAGAACGTTCCGTTTCGTGATATGTTATTTATTATATTAACTCTTGACTTATGTAATGATCGTAGGAGCACTACTACGTTAAGAAAGTTATAATGACGATGAGACACAGAACGCACTTAAGTCTTCTTATGTTCCTGCATTCGCGGACTTTTACTCATCTTTGTCGCTCATGATTAAATGTTATCTGATAGTTAACAAACTTCACACGTGTAGTAAAGCGCTCGTATATTAAGTTATCTGATAGTTAACAAACTTCACATGTGTAGTAAGTCGCTCGTATATTAAGTTATCTGATAGTTAACAAACTTCACATGTGTAGTAAGTCGCTCGTATATTAAGTTATCTGATAGTTAACAAACTTCACATGTGTAGTAAGTCGCTCGTATATTACGTTATCTGATAGTTAACAAACTTCACACGTGTAGTAAGTCGCTCGTATATTACGTTATCTGATAGTTAACAAACTTCACACGTGTAGTAAGTCGCTCGAATATTAAGTTATCTCATAGTTAACAAACTTCACACGTGTAGTAAGTCGCTCGTATATTAAGTTATCTCATAGTTAACAAACTTCACACGCGTAGTAAGTCGCTCGAATATTAAGTTATCTCATAGTTAACAAACTTCACACGTGTAGTAAGTCGCTCGTATATTACGTTATCTCATAGTTAACAAACTTCACACGTGTAGTAAGTCGCTCGTATATTAAGTTATCTGATAGTTAACAAACTTCACACGTGTAGTAAGTCGCTCGTATATTAAGTTATCTCTAAGTTAACAAACTTCAACATGTTTACCTCTCGACCGAGCACATTTGAGTTCGATATTCTATAGATACTTGAATCACCTTCCCTTACATCCCTTATTCAAGTGACTTGAATAAATAGTCTTTTAACGCTATGTTTTGCTGTTGAATCATGATCCGCTGTTTTCCATGCACTGGTTATAATGTCAGTAATGACCAGCTTGTAGCCCGGCATCTCCAGCCTATGCATGCGTGGTATTTGGACTTCTAGCTGATATTAGTTAATAAACCTTTAAACTATACAATAGATTATAACATAGATTTATAACACCAGGGATACAATTTATGTGCTGGAGTGAGAAGGATTTATTCAGAACATTTATCAGTGAGAATATTACTTAAAGTAAAGGAAAAGTAAAACCGCAATGAAGAATAAGGGACATCCCTTGAAAATGATTTATATATAGTACTCTAAAGTTGAATATAGTTCACACACACAAACAAATTAAAATGTACAATGTTACATTTATTCATAGCAGCCAATAGACGGCCGCCTGATGCAAGACGTTGGCAATTTCAACTATTAAACTGATATTCACATTTAAGCTGAAACTCAATTTTTTTTGTTTATCTTCCCCGCCATTATAGAATGACAAGTTTAATGTAAAGACAGTTCCGGCGCAATCGCCGAACTTGAATTATGACTCAATTAATTTTTGTTTTATTTGAACTGTTTTATCTTTAATTGTTTTTATCCTTCTCATTCACATAAAAATAACAATCGACGACAGCGATTGTAGATCTATAATTTCTTGTAAAACAACAGTTTGGCCTTTGCCATATTCTTCATAAGCGATCATAATTTATTATAAAGTTAGACAGGCAAGAATTATGAAAAGGGCCGTGCGCATGAAATCATCATTATGACATCATTTAAAAGTAAAGTAAAGGTTTCCTTAACTAAATACAGGACTACCTTCACCCTCTTTCAGTAGACCAGTTCACTCTCCACAGCGGTAACTAAACACTCTCTCAATAGATTAATTCATTCTTCACGGCGCTACTTCAACCCTGTCTCAAAAGAACAATTTACTAACCAAACCGATACTTCGAAACTATCTCAAATGACCAATTCACTGACCATCGCGCTACCTCGACCTCCATTCAGTAGACCATTTCACTATCCACAGCGCTAACTATAGCTTGTTTCATAAGTCGTGCCCAACTTTAAAAATCAATATCTTTTAAACCGCTTTTTGTAATTTTTTCAAAATTTGCATGTATAGTTATAATGATTAGAACCCAACAGGGAATTAATTTCATTAAAAACAAACATTTGGTTATTATTATTGCTTATTTGATTTATATAAATTTATAACGACCCATTGATGTAGTCAAAACTTAGTGTTTACAGTATTTAAGTTAAAAATAGCGATTACAAATCTATACACGCTCAAATTTACGATTTTGCACGCTTTCCGCGAGAGTTAATTTATATGACACAATTAGACACTTGTAGTAAACACGAGACATTGTGTGTTCCATTTCTTTTAATTCAGCGGCGTAACGTGGAACAATAACTTTTATCATGAGTCTTAAAATGAAATTCTGCAGTTTACAAAACATCGCAATAAAAATGTATGACTATTTTTGCAAAGAGGCTAAACGAGGAAGATTATTTCATTCTTTAGAAAACCCTGAGAATAGGACAAGACACATTTTGGATTTATCTAAACGGTCATTTAATCGCTGGATTCAAGCACGTGAACATCAATGTTCCAAATATACAAAATCACAAGGAAGAGCAAAAATGTTGGATAATTTCGACAGTGAACTTATTAGAAGTGAAATTCGCAAAATGTTGGGTATGAATGAAACTGTTACAATAAGAAAATTAAAAGTATCGCTGAAAAAGAACAACAGTATTGAAATATCAAAGTCTACATTATGGAGGAATGTGAGAGCTGCAGGCTTTACATTCAGAAAGTATTCCAATGGACGAAACATCATCTGTGAGAAGCCACATATAGTAGTCATGAGAAGCAAGTACTTACGTGAAGTAAAAGAGGTGCGCAAGCAAGGTTATGATATTGTGTACTTGGATGAAACATGGATCAATGCTCACCACACTAACCAAAGGGAATGGCAGTCATCAGATGGAAAGATTAAGAGATTAATACCTAGCAGCAAAGGACAGCGCTTGATAATTGCTCATGCAGGTAGTCGACAACATGGACTAATACAGAATGCAGAGCTCATTTTTCTTTCAAAATCCATAGACAATCGGGATTATCACTCTGAGATGAATGGTCACATATTTAGACATTGGATTGAAAGTTCTGTTCTCCCAGCACTAGATCGACCATCTTGCCTAATAATGGACAATGCAGCGTACCACAACATTGTTGCACTTGAAGATAAAGTCCCGACGTTGTCCAGTACAAAAGATGCTATTAAGATATGGCTCACAAAGGAGCACATACAATTTAATAACATGTACTTAAAACCTGAATTACTATCTCTAGTAAAGCAAAAACAGAGGACAAAGATTTTTCAAATAGATAAGATTATCCAAGAGCACGGTCATATAAGTTTGAGGCTGCCACCTTACCATGCTCATTTAAATCCAATAGAACTAATCTGGGCAAAATTAAAAGGACAAGGGGCAGATGAAAATACAACATTCAAAATATGCGATGTAAAGACTCTTGCTAATCTCGCTTTATTAAATATAGACAAAGATTATTGGGCTAAATGTGAAGACCACGTCTTAAAACAGGAAGAGGAATATTGGCCAATTCATTAACCCCAGCGCTACCTCAACACCCCCCCCCCCCACACTCAGTAAACCAGTTAACTGTCCACAGCGCTACCTCGACCTTCTTTCAATATACCTATTCACTAACCACAGCGTTACCTTGCCTCCCCATCCCCCACTCAGTAGATCAGTTCACTCTCCACAGCGCTACCTCGATCTGCAAAGAGTAGACCAGTGCACTCCCCAGAGACATTGACTCACTCTCATTAAACCAATTCACTAACCACAACGCTACCTCCGCCCTCTCTCAATCTACTCATTTTCTAACCATAGCGTTTTTGGACCTGTTTCAATAGACTAGTTAACTAACCACAACGATACATCGACCTCCATTCAGTAGACCAGTGCACTTTCCACAGCGCTACCTCAACCATCTCTCAATAGACCAGTTCACTAACCACAGTTCTACCTCGGCCTTCTCTCAATAGAACAGTTAACTAACCACATTGCTACCTCGGCCCTCTCTCAATAGAACAGTTCACTAACCACAGTGCCACCTGAACCCTTTCTCAATAGAACAGTTCACTAACCACAGTGCTACCTCGACTATCTCTCTCAATAGACTAATTTATCAACCACAGCTCTACGTCGACCTTCTCACAATAGATCAATTCCCTAACCACGTCGTTACCTCGATTTTCTCTCAAAATACAATTTCACTAACTACAGCGCTACCTCGACACTGTTTCAATAGACCAGTTCACTAACCGCACGACCTTTCACTAGGCCAGATCACGAACCACAACGCTACCTCGACCCACTCTCAATAGACTAATTCACTAACCACAACGCTACTTCGACCCACTCTCAATAGACTAATTCACTAACCACAACGCTACCTCGACCCACTCTCATATGACTAATTCACTAACCATAATGCTACCTCTGCCCTCTCTCAATAGACTAATTCAATAACCACAACGCTACCTCGACCCACTCTCATATGACTAATTCACTAACCATAACGCTACCTCTGCCCTCTCTCAATAGACTAATTCACTAACCACAACGCTACCTCGACCCACTCTCATATGACTAATTCACTAACCATAACGCTACCTCTGCCCACTCTCAATAGACTAATTCAATAACCACAACGCTACCTCGACCCACTCTCATATGACTAATTCACTAACCATAACGCTACCTCTGCCCACTCTCAATAGACTAATTCACTAACCACAACGCTACCTAAACCCACTCTCATATGACTAATTCACTAACCATAACGCTACCTCTGCCCTCTCTCAATAGACCAATCCAGTAATCGTAGCGGTACCTCTGCCATTTCACAAAAGACCAGCTTACTAATCACAATCTTATCTTCAACCATGTATTACTTGTTATTATTCGTTTTGTTCTTGAGTCTAGGCTCCAGGTCTGGCATTGGTAGCACTACGTTGTGATGAACATTGTGTTGTAGTGTGTCCGTTTTGCCTCTAGTGTTATATTTTTTTAGTGCAATACTGGTGATAGTTTTCTAATGATTTTACAACCTTTGTTGCATCTTGAGTCCATTTCTAATGCCTGAGAATTATCAGAAATTCTAGAATGTTGAAAGTTCCCTGGACAGCTAAAAAGACCAATGAGGAAGTTCTCAAAAAGGTCAACACAAAAAGGGAGCTCTTAAAAAAACATCAGAAAGAAGCAATCAACATTTTTCGGGCACATCATGAGAAGAGGAAAGTTGGAATACTTGGTTACAACTGGCAAAATAAAAGGAAAGAGAGATCGCTGGCGACAAAGAGAGAAAATACTGGATAGCTTGGTGGCATGACTGGGAAAACAGTCAACAACAGAACTGATACGATGCACTGTAGATAGAAGATTGTGGAGGGACATGCTCACCTACGCCAACCGGTATGGCACATGATGATGATGATGTTATATTTTTTAGTGCAGTAAAGTTGATAGTTTTTCTGATGATTTTACAACCTTTGTTGCATCTTAAGTCTATTTCTAATGCCTGTGAATTATCGTTTGTCATTAGATTTCCCAGTTATTTAAAACATAAGTGAATACATTTAGATATAAATAATATTCATATTCATATTGAAATCACAAAGATTATTCCTGTGAAAATGTCAGTATTTTTGTGTGTGCTGGTATTTGATTGTACTTGATTACAACTGGCAAATTATTGGGAAAGGGAGATCGCGGACGACAAAGATAGAAGATACTAGATATCTTGGTGTTATGGTATGACAAACAGCCAACAAAAGAATTGTTACGACGCACTGTGGATAGAAGGTTGTCGAAGAACATGATCGCCTTCGCCAAACGGTATAGCACATGATGATGATGCCACTTTATTAAAACTTTGAATATCTTTGTTTAGTCCCTTTCTTCGCTTCTCTTACCTCGGATGTTTTCAATTGTCATTAGTTTTCTAGAGATTTCCTGTCAAAACGCATTTAACGAACGCCATGAATCTTTGTTTCTTTTCTAAGCAGCAGGATGCTAGTGCATTCCTCTTGGTATCAGGTTTATCAGAGTTCAGTTCGTAAAATTGCTTTATTTTATTTTTTTTTTAAGAACAGATAACTTCGGGTTTCATTGAACCTCTTAATATTGTACCACAGTCTTTCTCTGAGAAATGAGGGTACAGTGTGTGATACCAGCCACACTACCATCTTCTTATTCTTCTACCTTGTTAGCTCCCAGTGGAGCATAGGTCTTCAACAAACGCTTTCCAAGTAGTTATGTTTTTTTGCCATTTTTTTAAGATCATTCCATGTCTTCCCCATCATCTTCATCTCTGCTTCTATCTGTCTTCTCCAAGAATTCCTTGGTCTTCCTCTTTGTTTTTTCCCCTGGGGATTCCAAACACTACCATGATTATCCATAAATGTGCAGGTGGGTGGTGAAAGAAAAAGTAATATGTAGTAAGACTATATCGCTCATAGGACACACAGTGTGGCAGATATTGCTTTTGATCATGACAATGATTGTTCTCTTGATTTTGTTTTTCTGTAAATTTGTAACATCTAATTTCTTACAGCAGTGGTGTCTAGAATGAGATTACAGCGTGCTTTCTGTGGAACCTTCGTCTTCTTCTCCTGTTACAAAACTTTAATTTCCCACCTGAGTAGTCTCTAGAAGAACCATTATGTGAAAAAAAGGAAAAGAAAACATTTTTCTAAGATACGTCGCGGTGGACTCTTACTATTTTATAAGACACCCCCCCCCCCATGTTCAATGTCTTTGCATTTCAAAATTGTTTACCTTGACGGTCCTTTGAGTGTGTTGTTTTGTTTAATTGGTGAACACCAGACACTCCTCTGAGTCTTTAAAATCCAATCATCAGTGAACAACAAAACGTCTTAATCACCCTGTTCTGCTGCTGTGGTTGTTTTCAAAATATTTGTGTAATTATTTAAATATGTCTGTATTGCCTTGTTAGTACTAGTGAATGCTTCTAATAGATTGTGGGTAATTCATCAAACTGATGGAGCAAATATTATTAAACACTGTTAAAAATGTCACAAAGCAAGCATGTTGTAAAATTGTAAGATACTTATTTTTCCATGGAAACCAATAATTTGCTTTGGTGATCTGGTTATTTGGTTATGGAAGGTCCCGGTATCACTGTAAACGAATTAAAATCCATAATTGCTCAACCGCCCGTGCCAGCGTAAACATCCGAATTAATATCTCATCTCCCAAACAAAGAAAGGTAACTGTAGTCCCCATCGTAGCAGTCTCAGCACACGCCAAAAGACATAAGGCGAAACCGCGCAGAAAGGGAACACAATCAACTGTTCCCTGTCATACGATATCATCATTCATCGTAAACAATTGGAATATCGAAACATGATCAAAACAGATGAGACAAACAGCTCACGGTGTGCACATAGCACTTACCTCAGTAGCTCCTGCAAGAAGCCGGACTTGGAATATGAGGAAACTGCAACAAGGAACACTTTTCATTCATAGCCTTCAATTGTTCCCACCGCCTATCCACCATATACCGAAAGTTCACCTCCTCTTGAAAATTATGATCGTCATATAATAAAAAAAAATGTATAGCGCTTGATGATGTTAGGCCATCGTTGTTGACTCCAATTTCGAACATATAGACACACAGTTAGTCGTCAGATTATCCCCGTCGCACATCAAACAACAGACCGTAAGATTAGCGTACGGCCGGTCTAGGGATATACGATGAACCATTATGAAGACGTTGCACACAACAATGTCGCACGCACCACAATTTCGCGCCCGTTAGATTCCTGATTACTCTAGTGAATGCAGCCTACGACGTACAAAACACGGTGCAGATTCCCTAAAGAGATGAAACTGAGGCTGACGAAGCAGTTCACATTAATGAGTAACTTGTAAATAACTTGCGTCAAGTAATTCCAACGACGGTAATGAACAGCATCAATGTGACGAAATCTCTGGTCATTATCTAGACGGTGGAAGATCGCATTCACAACACTTGATTTGTTAAAAAGGGGCTGTTGCCGGCGTACGACTCCGCTTTATCGGCGCAGATGTAATAAGTAGATCATCATTTTGACTTCAGCGCAGAAAAGTGCAATGGAGAACCGAAATTAATCAGACCCCGAATGCACTTTCTGCAGCGATCGAGAGAAAGTGACCTAGATCAACCATCTTGGGAAACGGAGGCCCCTTTAATACAATTTATCAAATGTATTATAGTATATCTGTCGACCAAATTATAATATGAAAATAGAAAAAAAAATCTAGTATCTGTCAATAACAAATTTATACCTCAATTCTGTGGCTGATAACGAAAAAGGTGGATTGATGGAATATTATAAACACTAGGAAACACAACAGCAGCAGAGGCCAACAAAAGTGCAAAAGACCGAAAATTCTCCCTTTGAAGCTGAGAGGCAAATGAGGAGGGGAAGAAGAAGAGAAAGAAGAAATATGTGGTCTAGTGGACCAAAGATTATATAACATTATATATATATATATATATATATATATATATATATATATATATATGCTATATATATAAGTTTATGTTATTTGCTATGAGCTCAGAATACACTCAATATCATCAAGTGTCGTCTCCGTATCAAAGGTTGACTGCAATGGGACGCCTGTCTCTTGCTTTGATGAGGCTGATTGTCATAGGCTGACTTGTTCATATTTTGATGTTACTAGCTCCCGTTAGTCTTGGTCTGCATCTGCCTCTTTTACCTTCGGAATACACCAGGGCTGGTAATATTTGCTATACGCACAGAATACACCAAAAATGATATGATATAGAAAATGTTATTATATCAACACTGGTTAGAATGTTATTATATCAACACTGCTTGTTAGAATGTTATTATATCAACACTGCTTGTTAGAATGTTATTATATCAACAGTTCTAGTAAGAAAGTTATTATATCAACAATTATAGTAAGAATGTTATTATATCAACACTGCTAGTTAAAATGTTATTATATCAACAGTTCTGGTAAGAATGTTATTATATCAACATTTATAGTAACAATGTTATTATATCACCAGTTCTGGTAAGAATGTTATTATATATAACAGTTCTGGTAAGAATGTTATTACATCAACATTTATAGTAAGAATGTTATTGTATCTAACAGTTCTAGTAGGAATGTTATTACATCAATAGTTCTAAGAAGAATGTTATTATATCAATATTTCTAGTAAGAATGTTATTATATCAACATTTATAGTAAGAATGCTATTATATCAACAGTTCTAATAAGAATGCTATTATATCAACAACTCTAGTAAGAATGTTATTATATCAACACTGATAGTTAGAATGTTATTATATCAACAGTTCTGGTAAGAATGTTATTATATCTAACAGTTCTGGTAAGAATGTTATTATATCAACATTTATAGTAAGAATGTTATTGTATCTAACAGTTCTAGTAGGAATGTTATTACATCAATAGTTCTAAGAAGAATGTTATTATATCAATATTTCTAGTAAGAATGTTATTATATCAACATTTATAGTAAGAATGCTATTATATCAACAGTTCTAATAAGAATGCTATTATATCAACAACTCTAGTAAGAATGTTATTATATCAACACTGATAGTTAGAATGTTATTATATCAACAGTTCTGGTAAGAATGTTATTAACTCAACGCTGATAGTTAAAATGTTATTATATCTAACAGTTCTGGTAAGAATGGTATTATATCAACATTTATAGAAAGAATGTTATTATATCAACAGTTCTAGTAGGAATGTTATTATATCAATAGTTCTAATAAGAATGTTATTCTATCAACAGTTCTAGTAAGAATGTTATTATATCAACAGTTCTGGTAAGAATGTTATTATATCAACATATCTAGTAGGAATGTTATTATATCAACAGTTCTAGTAACATCATCAACATCGAGTACCGAGCTTACTGTGGCGTAGGTGATCATGTCTTTCCACAACATTCGATCTCGACATTTCTTTATCATTTCTGTTGTTGACTTTCTGCCAAGCCATTCTCTTAAGCTGTCTGGTATTTTCTCTCTTTGCTTCCCTCTATCTCTTCGTCCCTCAATTTTTCCAGTTGTTACAATATTTCCAGTTGTTCTCTTCTCATTACGTGGCAAAAAAATGATGATTGATTCTTCTTAATATTGGAAATTAGCTCCTTTTTTTTCCCTCTTTCAAAACGTTTTCATTACTCTTCTTAGCTGTCCATGGTATTCTCAACATTCTTCTGTAAAACCACATTTCTACAGACACCAGTGATTTTCTTGTCTGTTGTCCTATTGTCCATGATTCACATCCATATGTTAAGAAAAACTCTAAATAACATTTACAAACTCTTTTTCTTGTTTCTATTGTGAAAAATGGATTGAACAATATCTTCCTCATTTTCTGGAAAGCTGCTTTTGCCTCAGCCATTCTGCATTTCACCTCTTTTGTACATCTTCCGTTTGAGGTTAACAAAGTTCCCAAATATTTAAATTCATTCACCTGTTTTAATATTGTTCCACTTGTCTTTATTTTGCACTGAGGTGATGTCTTTTTCTTTGTTGTTACTATTACCTCTGTCTTTTTGCTATTAAGGCTGAGTCCTTTTTTTTTGCTTTATTTCACTATAATGTCCAACATTTCTTGTAACTCATTTTCACTCTTAGCGATTAAGACTGTATCATCAGCATACCTTAGATTATTTATATTATGACCTCCAATAGCTATTCCAAGCATGTCCCTTATGTATCTTAAAATAATCTCACTATAAATATTAAACAAATCTGGTGACAGCACACAACCTTGTCTAACACCCTGTTTTATTTCTTGAAACATTTCAAATTGGTTTCCAGTTCTTATGGCCGCTGTTTGTTGCCAGTACATGTTCTTTATTATTCTTAGATCTTTGCTGTCTACGTTTATGCTTTCTAAAATTGTGATTATTTCTTGGTGCTTTACTTTATCAAATGCCTAGGTGTAATATATGAAACATAGGTATAGATCTGTTTTCACCTCTATGGCTCTTTTTACTAATGATCTTATGATATAAATGGCATTGCTTGTTCCTTTATCTCTAACAAAACCACTGTTCATCGCTAATTTCTGGACTGATTTTGTTTCGCACTCTTCGCATGATAATTCTTAGTAATATCTTAGTCATATGACTCAAAAGGCTTATTATGCGATGATCATGGCATTTAATCGCACCCGAGTTCTTTGGTAGGGCTATGAATATTGATTTGAGCAGGTCGTCTGGTATATATCCGCTGTTGTAGATATCATTCAATATTTTTGTTATTATTTCTATCCCAAAATCACCCATGGCTTCAATCTCTTCTTTAGTTATATTATCTGGTCCAGGAGCTTTGCCTGCTTTCATATTGCGCAAGGCATCGCATCTTCCACTTCTTTCTATGAGTATTTCTAGTCCTTCTCCATTATCCTTAATATTTACTTCCGTTCGTTCAACATTATAAAGATCTTTAATATATTCTGTCCATCGCTCCCTTATGTTTTCTTGATCAATCAACAGTTCTCCTTCCTTTGATCTTAGACATCCATTTTTTGATTGTGTTTTTCTTCCTGTTAATTCCTCAATTTGTTAGTATATAGCTGTAGAATCTCCTTTTTGTTGCATTTCAATGTCTTTGCATCTCTCTTTTAGCCTTGCTCTTTTGCTTCATTGAATTTTACTACAATTTCTTTATTTAATCTCTTATACTCATCTTTAGTTTCTTTATTTCTTCTTCTTGTATCCATTAGCTGCAAAATGTCATATGTCATCCATTTCTTTCTTGAATTTGTCCTCACTGGTGGTAAGAATCTCTTTTGATGTTTGTTGCATTGATTCTTTTAGCATTTCCCACTGTCCATCAGTGCTTTGTATCTTTTCTATTGCATTGTACCGGTTCCAGGATGCAGAGTGCTAAAAATTAATAAATAGCAATGGGCTGAACAAACTGGGTAGTAACAATTCATGAAGCGTTAATTATAATGACCGTACAACCAGACAACATGAGCCATTTGTTCAATAAACGAGTAATCATGTCTTTGCTACAGTCAGTGCATTCGTTTCACAATTATACATTTGGTAAGCTAACTCTTGGATGAAATATTAACAAAGATTTTGCCTGGAGAGTATAGTCATAATACATATTACACGTATGTACATGCATACACTCTAAATGACACATACTGATGTATTATTGCGAGTAGATTATCTTGTAATTTCATGTATGGAAACAAATCAGTTATCGTCAATTTACTTTACCAAAGTCACTAAATATCATCAGTATCTTATCTTTCTATAATTAGCGGAACGAAATCAGAAACATTACAATTATCATACCACATTGTCGAACATGTTCTTTCTATGCTTGCTTCGGCTTTCCAAATGTCAAAACGTGCATTCTATAAACTATCTAAAGCAATGTATACGTCTTGTTTTGCATAGAACTGTTGGCTAATTGCAATTTTCTGCCTTGAAACAATTTCTTCTTCTTATAAGCTTACATTCAATCTATTTACCGATCTGTATTTGTCACCTGATAGTTAGAATTAACCACAAACTTTTGTTTCATACTTATTTCTATCTTCTTCTTCTACCTTTCATCTCCCAGTGGAGCATACGTCTTCAACAAACACTTTCCAGGCCGTTTTGTTTCTTGCCATTCTTTTAAGTGCATTCGAAGTCTTCCACATCATCATCATCTCTGCTTCCATCTGTCTTTTCCGAGAATTCCTTGGTCTTCCTCTTTGTCTTTTTCCCTGGAGATTCCAAAAAAGGCCTGCTGTGTAATACTCTCAGTTGGCTAACGCAGCGTGTGTTCTATACAGCGCCATCGTCTTCGCTGTATCTCTTTATCCACTGGTATTTGACTGGTACATTCCCATTATTCTATGTTAGTGATTTTATCCTGCTATTTCCATCCTTTTATTCTGTGTAAGCATTCATTGTGCCGTTAGAACATCGGAAGGTCTGTCAGAATGGTTTCAGGTTACAACAGGCGTAAGACAAGGATGCGTCCTCTCACCACTCCTCTTCATCATATATATGGACAAAATAAATCAGGAAACAACCAACAATAAGGAAAAATCAAATAATAACATAGAGGTAGAAAACTCCAACATCAACGAGCTACTCTTCGCAGATGACCAATGCATAATATATGAGGATGAAAACCAGCTACAACAGCATTTAACATCTCTAGATAAAAGCTGCACAAAATACAGTATGAAAATTAACACAGCAAAAACAGAGGCTATAAGAATAAGCAAATTAAGACACCCATTAAACATTAAGATCAAAGATAAAGAAGTAAAACAAGTAGAGGAATTCAAGTATTTAGGCATAATGTTCACAGAAGATGGAAAACTAGACAAAGAAATTGACATGAGAATACAAAAAGCAAATGCTGTCACATACCAGCTTTCACCATTGCTAAGACATCCAAACATTTCTATGCCAGCTAAACAAAAAATGATAAGTAGCATTTTCATACCAACTTTGTGCTGTGAAAGTCAAACATGGACCCTTTCTAAATCACATTTAAGAAATATCAATACATGTGAGATGCAATGCTTGAGAAAAGTAACAAACAACACAAGAAGAGATAGAATATCAAAAGAAACCATAAGAAAAATAGTAGAAACAAAACCCTGCCAAGAATATATAGAACAACAACTACTTAAATGGTTCGGCCACCTGGTCAGAATGAATCCTTATCAATCACCATCAAGGGCGTTCTTCTCGAGAATGCATGGAAAAAGATCAAGAGGAAGACCCAGAAGAAGATGGATAGATGCAGTGACAGAGACGTGTAACAACAAAGGAAAGTCACTAATTCAGACAGATCGAGCAGCTCAAGAACGATAAATGATATAAACCACGACACCTTTTAGGTATCAGTGAAAAGAGAAAAGAAGAAGAAGCATTCATTAATGAAAGTCTGTATCTTCATGATTGCCATTTTTGTTGTTCTTCATGTTTAACAGCCATATAATAAAAAAAAGACTGACTTAACATTGGAGTTGAAAATGTTTATTTTAGTATTTAGCCTAATTTCTTTGGACTTCCATATGTTTCACAGTGCAACAAATGCTCCTGTTGCTTTTGATATCCTTATCACATACTTCTTCTTCATACTTGTTCATATGCTGTAATAATAAAGTTCCCCAGTGAAATTTGTTTCTGAGGACTCTGAAGTATTGTTGACATTCCTGAGTTGCAGATAATTTGTTGAAGTCAAATAATGTCATTCCTCTCATTACGCAAACACAATATTCTATGAAATGTTTGTCTGTAATTTGAACTCATTGTGTAGTACAGAATAATGTTGACGCTGGAGTTCAAGGATTGCACTGAAAAAGCGATTGACCATAAAGCCTCGCATATATTGACGTGCATTCCTTGTATACCAAACTCTTTCCCAACAATTAGAGATGTAAAAGCGATAATAACTCCTGGTGTGTAGCAGGCAATCAGAATACAGGCTATGAGAATTACCATTTTGACTGTCTTAGCATCTCGACTGGACAATGTCGATTGCCGAGTTGAATTTGTTGTTACACTCTCGCGCCATTTGGTATTTTGTCCTAATTTGTTTACCAAAAGTAATGTAAAAATTATGACGCCGCCAAAAGACGACATTCCAAGAAGTGAGTGAAATGCATACACAACGCCCTCGACGCTGCCTCGATTACTAGTAAATAACAGCGCAATCATTGTTCTGTTGATGGAGGGAACGAAACTCCATCCCAAATAAGAGGTGGCGTACTCTGGAATGATAGTAATGATGTTGACCATGAAAATCACACAGAGCGTCAAGGTCGTTACTTTTGATGTAATTATGTGTTTAACCTTCAGAGGCATCGCTATACTCAAGTACCTCTCGGTTGTTAGGTAAATTGGGATAAAGCTTGTAATTCTGGAAAAACAAATGTGTGGCCATGAGCCCGCGAGATACATAACCTCCAGAGGAAACCAGTGAATTTGAGATGGCACAAAAAGTAGGGATTCATACAAATTGATGTCCATAGCAAACTTGTTAAACAAAACAGATCGGAGATGGCTAGTCCAAAAAATGCAATGTTTACAGTAGTGTTGAAGCCTTGTTTATAAAAGATAATTATATTGAGGATATTCCCAGTTATCCCAGCTACGGACACAATACTACAAATGATGCCGAAGTTGACAATGTTAAATATTTGTCTCACATTCTCACTCAATACTGTAAACACATTCCTCAAGTTAGAATTTTTCTCTTCAACCATGATTGTCCCGTCAAACAATTCTGCGATTATCTTGATCGAGTGACATCGATTGTTTCCCTATATAAACTGCTCTTACAAAAACAATCATTCATAGTTAAAGAACTCCCTGCCAATTTGCTATTTGTGTACGTTAAACTTATCTTATTCAAAATTATCGTATTTGTTTAGTGTTGTTTTTCAAAAAAATGTTCTTCATTTCCTGTATATTGCACTGTGTTCAGCCGATTATAGCACAGCTGAACCTATTTAACCATATACTGAGTGCGTGTCCTATTTTCTTTACCAGGTGTCATTATTGATCAGGCTTGTGTGTTCAATCCAATTCTAGATCATAGAAAACGGACACATACGTTAGTCATGGTTTTAATATTACTTTTTGTCTCTACATAGAAATGTTCAAAGTAAGGAATCAATCAAATATGAAGCAGTAATCATAATAAAAATTATGAGACACGTTATATTGAAACAAAAGTCAGAAATCTCAAACTGAGTATTATTCAGAATTGTGTTGAATGAAAACTATTCTAATGAACGTAAAAACTGATGCCTGATTATAATAACATAAGTACAATTGGTGCTAAAATAAAGTAGAATAACTGATAAATAGGAACATTACAGTGGGCACAGCTTATAAAATATAATTATGTTTTGAAGCAGTTGAAAATTTAAGGTGAAGTAATTAAACCCGATTTGGGTAAAGTATATACAATAATTTGAGCATCTAGAAACTCGTAATAACATAATGATGGCATCATCATCATCATCATCAAGTACCGGGCCTACTGGCGTAGGTGATCGTCTCTTAACAACTTTCAATCTCGGCAGCTATTTATCATTTCTGTTGAATGAATGGCATTCTGGAAGAGAATATAGCAGGTAATAGAGACAGAGACAAGCAAAGGCTAAAGAAGGCTCATAACATAAAGAAGTGGACTTTAGAAACAAATACAGAGTGCACCAGCAAACAAAAAAAAACAAAGGACAGAGTGAAGTGACTCTCCAGTTGAATCAGCCTTTGATACACAGATGATCAAGGTTAACAATATGAGTAATATTAATTCTTCACATTGTGAATAGACTGTTTATAATTTTGTTTAATATTCTCCTTTCATATAGTTATTTCCTTCCCTTTAAAATTGTTCTCATATTGTCCTCTAGATTAGTTTTATATTAATTGTCTATGCAATCATCTACAACTGCTTATTGTGTAGTTCTTATTTTATTTATTCAATTAAAAACATCAGTATAAAAGTGTTTTCTGTTATAGCATGTAACATCAAGAAACTCGAACATATTTGATGTATCATCATCAAGTACCGGGCCTGCTGGCGTAGGTGATAATGTCTCTCCACAATTTTCGATCTCGGCAGTTATTTATTATTTCTTTTGTTGACCTTCTGCCAAGCAATTCTCTTAAAATGTCTGGTATTTATTCCCTCTGCTCTTCGTTCCTCAATTTTCCCAGTTGTTACAATATATTCCAATATATTCCAAAATATTGTTCTCTTCTCATTATATGGTCACAAAATGATGATTGTTGCTTTCTAATATTGGAAATTAGCTCTCTTCTTGCTTTGGCCTCCTTCAGAACGTTTTCATTACTCTTCTCAGCTGTCCATGGTATTCTCAACATTCTTCTGTAAAACTACAGACTCCAGTTATTTTCTTGTTTGTTGTCCTATTGTCCATGATTCACATCCATATGTTAAAACTGGCCTTACATAACAATTAAGAACTCGTTTTCTTGTTTCAATTGTCAAAAATGTGTTGCATAGTATCTTCCTCTCAAATGTGATGTATACACAAGTTTTACTTGGAAAAAATCGTAGTTAATATGAACGCTCATTAAGTATTAACAGCTGTTCATAAATTTAGAGTTACGCATTCCTTGCAAGGATGTTAACAGAAGTATTTTAATTCAATAAACTAGAGTTCACTTACTAGTTCTTCACATTATGTTTCATTCTAGGAAGGTGAAGAAATAGATAACATATAACTTGTTCAAATATTTTGTCACATCAAATGCAATAACGCTAGTAGTTACTATTAAGTCAGTGAAAAGATCGAGTTTAAATTTGTGCATATTTGCTGTTTTTTTTTATTTATAAATGCGTGTTTTTATAGTGAGAATTAGAAGTAAATATTTTAGAGGATCTTCTACTTCTCTTCTTCTATCCTTCCTCTGCTGCCGTTGGCGTCGAGGGGAGAAACAATCTGTGATTCTTTGCTCTTCAGTTGGCCTCTTCTGATGTTATTCCTCCTAGTGACTCTAGTATTCCCTTTATCCATCTCTTTCTCGGTCTTCCTCTTAATCTGGCGTTTTCGTAGCGTTTGTTTATGGCTCTTTGATTCATTGTTAGTTCTTTTTTATCTTGTTATGTGGCCGAACCAATTTATCTGTTGTTTCTTTATATATTCAATGCCAGGTTCAATTTCGAGTTTCTTCCTCAGGTCAGTGTTTCTTACTCTGTTTCTTCTCTCAGGTCAGTGTTTCTTAAGCTGTTTCCTGTCATTCTTGTGACACATTTCATTTCGGTGGTCGTTATCTTTCTTATTGTTCTAGAGTCCAGCGTCCAATTCTGGCACTGATATCATAGAAGATGATCGAAGGTCATAATATAAATAATCTAAGATATGCTGATGATACAGTCTTAATCGCTAAGAGTGAAAATGAATTAGAAGAAATGTTAGACATTATAGTGAAAGAAAGTTAAATAAAGGACTCAGCCCTAATAGCAAAAAGACAGAAATAATGAAAGCAACAAAGAAAAAGACATCAACTCAGTGCAAAATAAAGACAAGTGGAACAATATTAAAACAGGTAAATGAATTTAAATATTTGGGAACTCTGTTTACCTCGGAAGCCGCGATAGCTCAGTGGTTAGTGGACTGGACTACAAAGAACAAAAGGTTGGGTTCGATCCCAACCGATGGCTTGACAGCTTCCGGTTCACCCAGCCTTTAATGGGTACCGGATTTTTTTCAAGTAAAGAAAAGCGGCACGGGCGTAATACCGATCACATTACACCAAATGTGCTGAAGGTCTGTAAAAATGTATGGTCACTAACACCATGCTCCTTATATGCCACTTGGCGTGACGAAAGTACTTTACTTACTAATTTGTTTGTTAACCTCAGACCAAAGATGTACAACAGAGGTGAGATGCAGAACGACTGAGGCAAAAACAGTTTTAAAAAATGAGGAAGATACTATGCAATCCATTTTTGACAATAGAAACAAGAAAAAGATTTTTTAAATGTTATGTAGAGCCTTTCTTAACACATGGATGTGAATCATGGACAATTAGGACAACAGACAAGAAAATCACTGGTGTCTGTAAAATGTGGTTATACAGAAGAATATTGAGAATACCATGGACAGCTAAGAAGAGTAATGAAAACGTTCTGAAAGAGGCCACATCACAAAGAGAGCTAATTTCCAATATTAGAAAGAAACAATCATTATTTTTTGGCGATGTAATGAGAAGAGAAGAGCTGGGATATATTGTGACAACTGGGAAAATTGAGGGACGAAGAGATAGAGGGAAGCAAAGAGAAAAGATACCAGACAGCTATAGAGAAGGCCAGCAATAGAAATGATAAATAACTGTCGAGATCGAAAGTTCTGGAGAGATATAATCACCTAAGGCAGCAGGCGTGGTACTTGATGATGACCATTTTAGATGAATTCGTTCATTTGTGACAGGCATATTCTGGATGATGCATAATTACATTCGCTATTTTTATATTCAGAAATAGAAATCAACATATTAAACAATGTTCACAAAATGACGTACCAGATGTGTTATCGTTGCAACGGTAACTTTAAAATTATGCTGTCCAGAATGTAAAAATTGTGTATTAAAATAGACTTACACGTAAATTCGACAAACTAGTTTTAAGAAAGTAGTAAATACATTAATTTAAATGTGTGCAAATTAATAGATAAAATTTCAGAAAGTTATTTAAAATAAACAAGTACACATTTTTTTTTATTTTCATAGTTCAAATATTTATTAAACATTATCAGAAGTTCTAAAAAATGTACTTTTTATAATGTATTTGAAAATGAGGAAAGTTCTTTTCTTCCAACCAAGTGATTAATGTTGCCATTCTTAGTACTTTAATTATAGTTTGAAAACTGATATTATAGGTTAAAAAAATTCAATGAAAAAATGACGTAATTTGACAAGTGAATTAATAGCTATCCTTACATTTACTAATTCTTAGTCTGTCCGGGTAAATCAATAATTGTATTGTATCAGGCTTAGGTACTGGTTACACTGAAATTACTAGTGTTCAATCATCTAAACCTCATATTATTAACTTTTATTTGTTCAGTCTTTGTATCAAAAGAGGGTAGTTGTAAAGGTAGTAATGTAAAATAACACAGTGGGTGAGGAAGGAGAGTGAAGTGCAATAATTGCTGTCGGGGAAAAACCAATGATTTTTTTCAGGCTATTTTTTTTCCAAATCTCTAAGTCAGGTACCATGCGAGTGAAGAGTCTTTCGCTAATAATAAACCATAATCTTGGTATAAACAAGCTTATGACAATGCTGATACTTGAAGTCATGACATTAATTACATTTATATCCACACCTTTATCCTGAATATCAATTTGAAACATGTATTTTTCTGGCACCAATGTATCTCTCTGTATTTCTGCCATCTTGAAGTAAGACAAACTTACATTTTTCACTTGTAATATTTACTTCATACAAAGTTTATGCGGTTCTATCATTTCTTTTTCCTTTAAATTGTTTCGCTATTGATTGATATATTGTATACAACAAATGTATGTTGCATTGTTTGCGCTGTAAATTACTATTTTGGTTGAAATTTATTTCATGTTAACTGTACTTCTTCTTCTTCTTCTTCTTTCCTTCCTCATCTGCCTTTCAGCGTCGAGGGGAGATATAATTTGCGGTCTTTTGCTCTTATGTTCGCCTCTGCTGCTGTTATGTTTCCTAGTGCTTCTAATATTCCATCGATCCATCTTTTTCGTGGTCGACCCTTGGGTCTGTTGTTCTCACAACGTTTGTTGAAGGCTCGTTGTGTTGTGTTTTGTTCTTTCTGCCTTGTCACGTGGCCGAACCATTTTATCTGTTGTTTCCTTATATATTCTATGGCTGGGGCTATTCCTAGCTTTTTTCTCAGTTCTACATTTCTGATCTTATCTCTCAGACTGTTTCCTGTCATTCGTCTAACACATTTCATCTCTGTAGAGGTTATTTTTCTTATTGTTCTTGCATCTAGAGTCCAGGTCTGGCATTGGTAGCACAACGTTGGAATGAAGATTGTATTGTATAGTGCTCGTTTTGCCTCCAGAGTTATTTCCTTGTTGGACAATAGTGGTGATAACTGTCCGATGATTTGACAAGCTTTGTTGCATCTTGATTCTATCTCTGCTGTTTGGGAATTGTCGTTTGTCATTAGACTTCCTAGGTATTTGAATTCCTCTACTTGTTTTAGTTGTCTGCCTTCTATAGTTATGTTGATGTTCTGTTTATTTTTGGCGACATTCATGACTTCTGTTTTGTTGATGTTGATTTTCATGTTGTATTTTGTTCCTAAGATGTTGAGTTTGTTTAAGTGTTCTTGTAGGTCTTCTATTGTTTCATGTATTAGTGCCTGGTCGTCTGCAAATAGAAGCTCGTTGATCTCCTCTGTCTCTGATGGGTTGGCTAGCTTGCATATATGGTCCATGTATGTAATAAACAGTAGGGGGGATAGTACGCACCCCTGTCTTACACCTGATCTAACTTCGAAGTGGTCTGTGTAGCCTAACTGTACGTAGTTAACTGTACGTATTTACAATTGTGAATCTCCAACATGTTTTACAGTGAGAACAGAAATATCCTGGGACCCCTTGTTGATAAGACGGCTAAAATAAATGAAAATGGAAGCAGACTGCTGGAATTATGTAATCAAAATGATTTGTTTATCACCAACATTCTTCAAGTACTGAGAGTCGCAATTATACACCTGGTACAAGTGGAATGACACAACATGTAGACTCCAGATAGATTTTATACTAACAAGTCAAAAGAACAAGAAAAGAGTAATCGACAGCTGAGCTATCCCTAATATCACAGACGACAGGGACTATAAAATGGTTATGATCACACAAAGACAGCCAAAAACAAAGAGAAAATACGCAAACAAACAAAAGAAGCGAAAAGAACAGACAATAAAAATAAAACAATTAAAGGATCAAAAATCAAGGACAAGTCAAGAAGAAAAAACTCACAGAGGAATTAAAGAAACTACCAAACGAAGTATGCACAGTAGAAGAAGAGTGGAAACAGTTTAAGAAAACAGTAATCAACATCTCCAAAACAGCATGTGGAACGAAACTAAGGACAAAAGAAGAGAAAAAGAGCACCCTGTGGTGGAACGAAGCAATCAGAAAAGCAATTAAAGAAAAGAAGAAACTGTTAGAAAATTGGAGGTAGAATAAGAACCAAGAAGAATATTTAAAATATGTCTTAGTTCGGAATAAAGTTACAATTGTTTATCAAAGACGCTAGGCAAAACAAATGGACAGGATTCAGACAAAATATGAGCATGAACTTCAAGACAGCGACCGGAGAATTCTACAAATATATGAAAGCAAAACCAAAAAAAAAAAAAAGCGAGTAAAGAAAATACCTACCTATTGAGCTCGTAAACAACAAAGACGGACTGACAATATCAAGTAACCAACATATGCAACAGAAATGGAAAAAATATATTTTCAAGACATTAAAAATAGCACCAACTACCAATAACACAAAAAACTACGCAAGAATGTACAAACACTAAACCCTACATCAAGAAAGAGGAAATCGAAGAAGTAATAAAAAATGCACCACGAAATAAAGCACCGGGGAGAGATAGCATACCAGTAGACATAATAGCAGCAGCAGCATAAACAGGAGTTACATGGCGGCGCAGAATATTCAATGCAACATGGCACCAACAATAAAAAAGGCACCAGAAGATTGGTTTAAAGCAATCTTCACACCAAATGGATAAAGAAAGGTAGCAAGAGAGACTGCAATCAATTTAGAGGTATATCGCTTCTCAGATATGTGCGAGAAGTTATACACCAAAATTGTTGAAAAAAAGGCTAAGACCAATAATAGAACTAAAGTTAATCGATTCTCAAATGGGGTTTCGAAAGAAAAAAAAAGAGGATGCACTGACGCTCTATTCACCTTAAAAAAGCTAACAGAAAAGACGACAGGACAGAATCAAAATGTATACATAACTTTCATTGACCAGGAAAAAGCATTCGACGAAGTAAACAGAGAATAACTCAGGGGGGATAATAACAACATACGGAGTAAGCCAACATCAAATCAACCTAATTAAAAGTCTCTACATCAACATCAGCTGCACAGTCAGAACAGCAGGAGGTTGCACAGACAACATCAAAGTTAGCTCAGGGGTAAGACAGGGATGCGTATATTCCATCTACTGCTTATTACATACACGGACTGTACATGCAAGTTAGCCACCTATCAAAGACAGAGTGGATTAATGAACTTCTATTTGCAGATGATCAAGCACAAATACATGGAAAAAATAGAACACTTAGAAAAGCACTTAAATAGATTTAGCAGCATAGTTACTCAGTACAACATGGAAATCAACATCAATAAAACAGATTTCATGAATATCGCAAAAGAGAAACAGAACATCAACATAACAATAGACGGTAGACAACTAAAACAAGTAGAAGGATTTAAATACCTAGGTAGTTTAGTGACAAACGACAATTCGCAAACAGCAGTGATAGACTCAAGATGTAACGAATCTTACCAATACATTGGACAGCTATCACCACTGTTGCCAAACAAGGAAATAACTCTAAATAAAGAGGCAAAACGAGTCCTCTACAATACAATCTTCATCCCAACATTGTGCTACCATTGCCAATCCTAGACCCTCGGTACAAGAATTATAAGAACAATTACCTGTACTGAGATGGATGTGTTAGGCAAATGACAGGAAACAGCCTAAAGTGTAAGATCGAAAATGGAGAACTTAAAAAATCCTAGGAATTACCCCTGCCATAGAATATATAAGGAAACAACATATACAATGGTTTGGACACGTGATAAGGCAAAAAGATCAAAACACAACACAATGAGGCTTCAATAAACATTGCGAGAACACCAGACCCAAAGGTCGGCTACGAAAAAGATATATTTATTTAATATTAGAAGATCTAGCAAACAACAGTAGCAGAGGCGAATAGAAGAGCAAAACACCGCAAATTATAACTCCCCTAGACGCTGAAAGGCAGATGAGGAAGAAAAGAAGAAGAAGAAGACGATCAACATTTTCAGGAGGACGTGAACTTCCGGTCAATATGGTGGATAGGCGACATGAACCATTGAAGACTATGTCTGAAAAGTGTTCCTTGTCGCAGTTTCCTCATATTTCAAGTCTGGCTTGTTGCAGGAGCTACTGAGTTACGTGTTCTGTGCACGCCATGAGCTGTGTGTTTCATCCGTTTTGATCGTGTTTCGATATTCCGATTGTTTACGATAATATCGTATGACAAGGAAAAGTTGGATGTGTTCACTTTCTGTGCGGTTTCGCCTTATGTCTCTTGGCCAGTGCTGAAACTGCTATGATGGGGTCTACAGCTACTTTTCTTTGTTTGGGAAATGAGTTAGTAATTCGAATGATTCCACTGGCACGGGCGGTTGAGCAATTATGGAGTGTAATTTGCTTGCAGTGATACCGAGGCCTTCCATAACAATAACAATAACAATAACATTAACAATAACATTAACAATAACAATAACATTTTCTGCCTTTAACAAAATGGCATGCCTTCCCATTGTTATGGGGAAGTTTGCAGTACGAGATAATGTTAAATACATCACCATGAAAATATTAGTAGCGTAACGCTAATGTTCTGTTCGGCCAGGGTTCAAACACAGCTTAATGTTTTCCAGCCCACCTAGCTGGTACAGGGATGGGTACCGGGTTCGCTGAGTTAGGAAATGTAATAAAAGCGAGATGAACACTAGCCCCCCTCACCTCCATAGGTTGTAACCTACTGGGAAGAAAAATTATTCTTCATTCCTTTACGATATACGACACAGGACATTACCATTCGGTCTCTATCTTCCTGCACGATTTATCCATTTTGTGAAGCTTTGAATGAGAGACTGATACTAATTCACCTTTTAATATTGGAAAGTGGACATGCTCAGGTTTCGCTTAAATGCAGTGCTACATTAAAGCGTTATTGTGTGAGAGTCCTGAACATGGTTATAACGTTCCAGCAACAGTGCGTAAGAACGTCGTCCTTAATTTACCACAGAACGTTCATATCCATCATGTGATTATCACACCACAATTCTCCAGGTAGAACGTTATAACATTAAATGGAATAAATATGTATGAATTAATGAAGAGTAACTGGTGATGATAAATTAAGACATCAGCCTGATTTCACACGATTATGGTTCTTGAGTTCCTTCTTAAGAGTTTACAGATTTTGAATTGCATTCATCAAAGTGTTAGGTGTATCACTCTTCTTATGACTCTTGACTAGCCTCCCACCTCTCTCTCTCTCTTTCTCTATTTCTCACACTCTCTCTATTTCTCTCACTCTCTCTCTCTCTCCATATTCGATACATGTTTGAGCTATGCTGTCTTTTCCCCTGTCACCAGGTAAAGTTCTCAGTTCTTGTCAGATCTTCTTCGTAATTGCTCAAAGTTTTTCTTGTAGACCTCACCCATCCATCTAATATCGGTAAATGCATTAGTAAAATGATCTCCTCTTGACGTTAGTCAATGGTTAATAGTTATATCTTAAAGAAAGCACAGCCCGTATAACCTTAATTCATTTAATAAGTTAACAAACATCACAAATATATAACAGATATATGGAAAGCACCTGCGTTATAATAATAACCATACCTTTTTTTTTCAGATGGAACGTTCCGGACCGCTTTCATGCAAACTTTCTGCACTTTTAACGATCTTAGATTACATCTTGCAGACGTAATTGAAAATTAAGAAGGGGAATTCTGGAAATGGCGTCTGTTTTCTTATTGTTCGGAAATTTGTTGAAAAATTCTTGTTTTTTTTTTCTTTCTATTGCATAGAAAATAGCTGCCAGTAATACCATATGTTTGTGTGACTGAACATCAACACAGAAACTGGAGAATAATTCAATTCCTTAAAACAGATGATCAAGAAGGTGATATATATTGTTTAGGGAGCAGGCAAATGATTACAGTGCTAGGGTAATCTTGCTACTACATTTTATTTGGGTTCAATCAATCAATGATTTCCCAGGCTTAATAATGTGGAAGAGATGGACCTACAGGAACTCAGCCCGATTCTAAAGAAAATAAATGCCCGTCCAGACACTAAATTAGACAATTAAGGAGAAAAGAAACGAAAGAAGAACGAATGACACGAATCTTTAATAGAGAAAAGTTGGTTATCGATTTCAAAATTACAAAGACTTGAACGATCTGGCGTATATGCCTGTCAACTTCGCTTTTCATATCAATGCTTTTTGCCAGTGTCACTGTAGGCCTTCCTTCTGTATTTTGTATCGTGGTGTTTCCCATATAAGGACTAATTTTAAAATTATTTTCTTGTCTCTTCTCTGCACATTCCCGACATATGTCCATTTTCTCTTCCTAATTGTAGATGAGATCGTTGGTTGTTTTGTCATTTCTCTTATCTATATAAAAAGTTAAAAGGAGAGAGCTCCGCCACACCAAGTGGCTTATAGGGAATATGGTAATAGTGACCATAAGTTTTACAGACCTTAGATTTTTAGGGTTATGTAGTCGTTATTACGCCCGTGCCGCTTAACTTTTCCATAAAAAATCCAGTACCCACTTAAGGCTGGGTGAACCTGGCAGCCGTCGATCAGGATCGAACCCGGCCTCTTGTCCTTTGTAGTCCAGTTCAGTAGTCACTGAGTTATCGCGGCTCCTTCTTATCTATATATTAGTATTGAATTAATTCCATTGTAGAAGTTACGAATGTGTTCACAATCGGGTTAATTAATATCTTCCTGACTCTCTTGATAGTTTTTGTATCAATGAAATGAAGATAGGATTTCCTTAAATGTCTACTTTTGAAGATAACGAATCTTCCCACTACAATTGAATGCTGACTACTTCTTGGAAGGTGCGTATAATAGTAAATAGAACAGACTCAACTTTCATAGATGATTATCAAGATTAGCTTCATTGATAAGTAACACATTTAACTTTCATATGAAATTATGGCATAAAAACTTGTTTAATTATTTTTCAAAATTCAAAGCTCAAAAAACTTTTTTTTTCATATCGAAAGGGTTAATTATCTACGAAACATGATATGGATGGATGCGTTCGCCCGATGACTAAAGTATTCTAGAGTATTCGTAGACTGTAGACTTCCTCTTCGTCATCCGCTCTTAAAAGGACGTTAAGTGGACGTGTTTGCGTTGTGTTGTAGTTTGTAGTGTAACACTGTGATATTTGCGCCTTTCGGCCCAACATATCCGACTTCAGCACGTCTTTTTTGAGTACCGGGTTGTCTTCCCTCTTCGATCCCTGCTCGCTTGGACAGACTAGACAGGTTAGTCTGTTACTGGAGGCACCGCGGAGAGGTGGTGTTGGGTCTGGATTTTTCTGGTTCACCGATCCTGGCGCAAGCCATCAGCTATGAGTCGCTGACAACTTCCAGCTCTGGTGCTGGGAGGCGCGCCTTCGCCTCCGAAACATGATATGATAACATAAGATTGCACTATATATATATATATATATATATATGTAGTGTAATACATATATATAGTGTAGGAATGACATGTACCAGACTATCAGATGTTATCTATAGTGGAAACATTGAGCTTGTTTTCCTATTATCTACAACCTTCACTAATATGAACGTACTCGAGTTGTATTCTGTTTTACAACAAACTACCATATCTACCGTAGAAGCGGAGGAGGGGAGAGAACAGAGGAGGAAACAAGGACGAGAGAATGAGGCAAGGAGGAATAAGGAAAAACACATTAAAACGAGGTCATGAGAAAAATAAGTATAGGATAGATCAGAACTCACGTGCACGCCATGTTCAGGAGGAGACAGACAGATGCGGGGGTGTTAAAAGAGGTGGAAATTCACGTGCAAAACATGAAGGCCATCTCCATAAGTGAGTAGGTGGACATAAAGGCGTGGGAGGTCAATTCTGATTGGCTGACAAGATCCAAATTTAAGAGGTAAACACAAACGATTCAAGGACTGAAGCACACGATACCAGACACTTGGAGAAATGTAGTTGGCAGGAACACACGCGCTCGTTAGGAGCTGGGCGACCATGTGGGTCGGCCCATAGGGAGGCTAACCTTAGCCTAATAGAATTAGGCGCAATGTAGATTAGTAAGCAGCACTATTAAGAGACAGTTAGCACCGATAGTAGGAGAAGCCCGGGCCGATAGAAGTTAGATAGTATAGGGCGAGCCATTCGATGGGAATGGTTCATATGTAGTTTAGATGCGAGTATGAATGCGTTACAGCCCAGAGACGTGTTAGGGCGATAAAAAAAAAAGTAAAGTACCCCTGTCACGCCAAGTGACGTATAGGGAAATATGGTGTTAGTAACCCTATATTTTACAGACCTTCAGCACATGATTTTTGGGGTAATATGGTCGGAATTACGCCCGTGCTGCTTTACTTTCCCAGAAAAAAAAATCCGGTACCCATTTAAGGCTGGGTGAACCCGGAAGCCGTCGGTAGGGATCGAACCCTACCCCTTGTCCTTTGTAGTCCAGTTCACTAACCACTGAGCTATCGCGGCTCCTATGTGTTAGGGCGATAGACTGAAGAAATTATAAGTGCACTGTAAGTGTGTGAACTGCCATATCCATGTGGGACGAAAGTCCGATGTGACAGAAATAAAAGCCAGAACAAACTCTTACATTCATTTCGTTGTGCTATATTACACAGTTATAAGTATCTAGTCTAGCGTCAACCATCGGGGACGAATCATACAAACAAATCAAGTTGTCACGGAACCACAACGTTAAACAGTCATCTTAATAACGAACCAGAAGTACGACAGTGACCAGACAAGGTCACGGCTGAGGCGAGCGTCCAGTTATCCCGGACACGTGTTGGCCCAAGTGTAAACACGAGCAGCAGCATTCCAGTGAAGATCACGCTAACAGAGAACGACAGGGGATCGAAGGTGTGTTGTCCCGAGAGAACAGCTGATATAAACAGCTGTGATACTGATATACGACACAGACACTTTGTCGCATCTGCCCCATCTGTCAGTGCGCAACAAATCAAACAAATACATAATTAACAATCAACACCCCAGGATACATTGATGCGTGACCAGGCGCAAAACGGCAGATAAAAAGAAAGAAACTGTGAGTGCTAAAAATTGAAATAGACGACAGATAGCACTAACAGACAACGCAAATAAGAGAGACCAGTATCGCAAACCAGAAATTCAGATACTGAAATTATCAATAAATCAAGTAGACGCAGACAAGAAGCAACATCACGAACCGAACTGAAGCTGTCAATGAATCAAGTCGACGCAGACGAAAAGCAAACATATCACGAACCGAACTGAAGCGGTCAATGAAATCAAATCTACGCAGAAGAGAAGCAAGCATCACGGACCGAATTGAAGCTGTCGATAGAATCAAGTCGGAGCAGACGAAAAGTAAACATCACGAACCCAACAAAAGAGCAAACCAAACAACACAAATCCAGCGTCAGCAAAGCAAGATGGTTGACGAGAAACAAAAGAACTACAAATAAGGTGAGAAATTCAATAGACAGAAGTGAACAATATAGAACTGTGGTACATAAACAATGTGTGATTCAAGGAATTAGAACATTCAAAGACAACGTGTAATAACATTGAATATCAAAGTGTGTTAATAGACAGAATAGGACACTGAAGGAATAATTAATTAAGAAATTCACGAGGAGGAGATTTAAAGTAACTGTAGTGAATAATTTAGTTATTAAGTAAGGTGTACTAAATAATTAAATTATGAATAATTAAATAAGTGAATATAAAAAGGTTAAATGTGTTTTTCTCTACAGGCTAGTTAGAAAAAGTTAAGTTTGCATTAATTAATTAAGTAGCAGAGTGTGTATTAAAATTGTGTATGAATGAAAACACCAAGGAAGGTAATGTAAAATATTAGACGTGTCCTTGATCAAATTCTTTTAGTGAAGGCAATTGAGGCCAAGTAGTGTGTAGGACTGGGATGTCGGTGTAAAGGAGGGAAAGTAGAATTAGCTAGGGACACTAATCACGGACACGTGTAATATTATAATTAAGGTGTATTGAAGGAAAGTATGATAGAGTGACACTTTGAAATTGTACACAGATGATGTGGGAATAATTTATGAAATAAGAATTATAATAGTGGACTGCAAGTGAGGCAAGAATAGTAATATAGTGACTAACTAGAAAAGCAATATAGTGACGAAGAAGAGGTGAGATTAAATTAGAAAATGGAAGTAAGTAAAGAAGACTATGTATGGCAAACGATCAACAAGTTGGGCGAGGCAGTACAGAAGTTAGGAGAGGGAACATAGATACAAGAGATAGTAAAACGAATACAAACATTTACTGAAGGAGTAGACCAATTTGAGACATGGATAAACGACATTGACAAATGGCAGAGCAATAATAAAATAACTCAACCAGAATTGAAAGAACTAGTGTTGTTAACTAGCCAAGGGAGAGTGGCTAGCGGTATAAGAGGAAGAATAAATGAAATAAAAGACGAAACTTGGGCAAAATTTAAGGCGTTTTAAACACAGAGATACGCAAGATATAAAAATGAACAGCAAGCAATAAATATATCTTAAATCGACACACCAGCTGCAAGAAGAATCAGTGCAAGAATATGGCGACAAAGTATTAGAATTAGCAGAACAAGGATTTGGCCAAGGAGCCCACAACGATCAAATAAATAAAATGTTAATAGCCATATTTATAGAAGGCCTTAGAAATAAAGGGCCTGAAATGCAATTAGCAAGGAGAAATTTAGCAACATTGGCACAAGTGATGAATGTGGCAACAAAAGAAGAAAATATTAGACAAAGATTCGAAGGGGAAGTACAGGAGAAAAGAGAAGAGGCGCATAGAACAAGGAGACAGGAATCTCCAATGGAAATTGATCATACAAGACAGAGATACTGGAGAGACAATAGCACTCATAGAGTAAATTTGGTACAAGACAATAGAAGATGCTATAACTGTAATAGAGTAGGATATATAGCTAGACAGTGTTATACGAGAACCTACCGAAGAAAAAAGAGGACATACCCGAAGAAAAAAGAGGACATACATACGACAGGGAAACGCCGAGAGTTTTCGAATAGACAGCCTATTTTAAACACGAGGAACAGAAAACCTGAACAATCTAGAGGAGACGAGAGGAGAATGGAGCTATACTCATACATAGAATAAATGAACTTGTTCCGTAAGAAAAACCCGAAATGGGTAAAACGAAGTAATAACAGGAGACAAAGAAGAGAGGAGAGAACCCGAAATGGGTCAAACAAATTAATAAGAGGAGAAAAACCCGAAATGGGTAAAACGAAGTAATGAGAGGAGACAAAAAAGAGAGGAGAGAACCCGAAATGGGTCAAACAAATTAATAAGAGGAGAAAAACCCGAAATGAGTAAAACGAAGCAATGAGAGGAGACAAAGAAGAGAGGAGAGAACCCGAAATGGGTCAAACAAAGTAATAAGAGGAGAAATACCCGAAATGAGTAAAACGAAGTAGTAAGAGGAGATAAAGAAGAGAGGAGAGAAACCCGAAATGGGTAAAACAAAGTAATGAGAGGAGACATACCCGAAATGGTTAAAACGAAGCAATGAAATGAGACAAAGAAGAGAGGAGAGAACCCGAAATGGGTCAAACAAAGTAATAAGAGGAGAAAAACCCGAAATGGTTAAAACGAAGCATTGAGATGAGACAAAGAAGAGAGGAGAGAAATCCGAAATGGGTAAAACAAATTAATAAGAGATGAACAACCCTAAATGGGTAAAACAATGAAATAGAAGAGATGAGAGAACCCGAAATGGGTCAAACAAAGTAATAAGAGGAGAAAAACATGAAATGGGTAAAACGAAGTAATGAGAGGAGATAAAGAAAAGAGGAGAGAACCCGAAATGGGTCAAAGTAATAAGAGGAGAAAAACCCGAAATGGGTAAAACGAAGCAATGAGAGGAGACAAAGAAGAGAGGAGAGATACCCGAAATGGGGAAAATAAAATAATAATTTGAGATAAAGAAGAGAAACCCGAAATGGGTATAACAAAGTAATAAGAGGAGAAGAAGAGAGAGGAGAGAAACCCAGAGAGGTTGAATAAGAGGTAACTGAGTAAACCGAAATGGACAGTTGACCTAAGAAAATAGTAAGAGGAAGAGAGAATTAAAGAGTATAGTCGGTACAAGAAGAGAGGAACACCCGGACAGGTGGAAGAATAAAACGGTAGCTGGAGGTGAATCCGAAATGGATAGGCTACCAGAAACACAAGAAAGAAGAGTAGAAATGGCCAAAATTGTTGTACATAATTAAGTGTAAATAGTAGAGGAGAAGACGCGTCAAAGTGTCTTAAGGGAAGAAGACACAGTAAGTGTAGAGGTGGGATTATCAATCCAGGAACGCACTACGCAGACGTTATTATAAGTGGCAATAACGTAAATTGCGGAATGCAATAAGGGGAAGGAGGAGACATTGCGGAATGCAATAAGGGGAAGGAGGAGACATTGCGGAAGGCAATAGGAGAAATAAATAAGAGACATTGCTGAGGGCAATGGTAGTAGAAATAGAGGAAGAGACGCCAGGAGTTAAGAGAGAAGTGAAGTGTAGGGCTAGCGAGCCAGTCCATGTAGGACAACCTACACGATAAAAGTATCGCACACGCCGATATAAAAACATTGCAAAAGTCAATGTATGTAAATAGTGGGCCGTAGTAGGAGGAAAGAAAAGGAGAAATAACATTTTTGTGGTAGAGAGAGAGAGGTGGAGGTACCGAGAGAGTGAGAGAGAGATATGCTAGACTAGACAGTTTAGTAACAGTAGACAGAAAATCGGAAATAGACGGTAGACTGAGGCCTAAGTCTGCGGCGGGTTTTATAAGGCCTAATATGAGAACCTGTGGACAATGCTGACGACAATAACTGACGTCACGAGCATAAGTTGAAGAAATAAATGTAAGAGAATAGAGAGATGGAAACTAGAAGTTGATGGAGCAGGGTTAGTCATTAGAAAGGGCAATGACTAAAGAATAGTGGAGGCTATGTAGAAGCGGAGGAGGGGAGAGAACAGAGGAGGAAACAAGGACGAGAGAATGAGGCAAGGAGGAATAAGGAAAAACACATTAAAACGAGGTCATGAGAAAAATAAGTATAGGATGGGTCAGAATGCACGTGCACGCCATGTCCAGGAGGAGACAGACAGATGCGGGGGTGTAAAAAGAGGTGGAAATTCCCGTGCAAAACATGAAGGCCATCTCCATAAGTGAGTAGGTGGTCAGACAGGCGTGAGAGGTCAATTCTGATTGGCTGACAAGATCCAAATTTAAGAGGTAAACACAAAACATTCAAGAACTTATGCACACGACACCAGACACTTGGAGAAATGTAGTTGGCAGGAACACACGCGCTCGTTAGGAGCTGGGCGACAATGTGGGTCGACAAATAGGGAGGCTAACCTTAGCCTAATATAGAAGGGAGGTCAAAAAGTAATGCACACCAATTTTTTTCTCGGCTAATAATAAAGATAGGAATATGAAATTTTGCACACTTGAAATATGACATGTTCCAATTATGTGCACCAAATTGCACAGCATTCTGATACATATTACGCAATCTATGAACCGTTAAAATTGAGCTTGTCAACAATGTCCGTTACAAACAGCGAATTGTCATAGAATTTCTGGTTGCGGAAAAAGAAACTGTGGCAAACATTCATAAACGACTGTGTGCAGTGTACAAATGTTCTGCAGTCGATAGGAGCACAGTTAGTCGCTGGGTTCAGAGAATTAAAGCTGCAGAAAGTGTACGAGTGGAGCTGCATGATTTACCGCGTTCTGGACGTGTTGCCTCGGCTACCAGCACAGACATGTTAAACCGGGCTGATGCCATTATTCGTAAGGATAGGCGTATCACTAGTCAGCAATTGGCATTGCAGCTTACAGTCAGCAAGGGAAGTGCAATCGCAATTTTTAAAACTCTCGGATATTCACAGATTTGCGCTCGATGGGTTCCTCGGTGCCTAACAAATGATCACAGAGTTCAAAGGAAAACATTCTGTTCTGAATTGTTGGAGCGTTTCGGTGTTGAAGGAGAAATGTTTTTGTCAAAAATTGTTACCGGTGACGAAACGTGGGCACATTATTATGAGCCTGAAACAAAAATGCAGTCAATGGAATGGCATCATCCGCAGTCACCAAAAAGAAAAAAATTCAAAACATCTCCATCAGCCGGAAAGGTGATGATCACTGTCTTCTGGGACATTGATGGTGTGATTCTTGTTGATGTAATGACAAGAGGTGAGACAATCAACTCGACAGCTTACATCAATACACTGACAAAACTCAAAAATTGGTTCCACAGAGTTCGGCCTAATAAGCCATCTGCAAATTTGTTGCTTCAACATGACAATGCACGCCCTCACACAAGTCTGGTAACACGGGAAGCAATCAACAAATTTGGTTGGACTGTACTGCCCCATCCTCCTTACAGCCCTGATCTGGCTCCCTCAGATTTCCATCTGTTTGGACCACTCAAAAAATTCCTGCGTGGGACACACTTTGACAATGATGAGGATGTGATCCGTGCAGTTAAAAAATGGCTACGCGAGCAGGACAAAACTTGGTACAAACGAGGCATTCATGACCTAGTTTCGCGTTGGCGTAAGGCAATACGCTTGGACGGAGATTATGTTGAAAAATAGGTAGTGTAAAGGGGATGTTTAGCTACAATCTGTGAAAATTTCACACATTTTGCCCGAATAGTTTCCGAGAAAAAAATTGGTGTGCATTACTTTTTGACCTCCCTACGATTAGACGCAATGCAGATTAGTAAGCAGCACTGTTAAGAAAGAGAGCCGCGATAGCTCAGTGGTTAGTGAACTGGACTACCACGGACAAGGGGTAGGGTTCGATCCCAATCAACGGCTTCCGGGTTCACCCAGCCTTAAATGAATACCGGATTTTTTTCTGGGAAAGTAAAGCAGCACGGGCGTAATACTGACCACATTACCCCAAAAGTCATGTGATGGAAGGTCTGTAAAATATAGGGTCACTAACACCATATTTCCCTACACGCCACTTGGCGTGACGGGGGTACTTTACTTTTTTTACTATTAAGAGAGTTAGCACCGATAGTAGGAGAAGCCCGGGCCGGTAGAAGTTAGATAGTATAGGGTGAGCCATTCGATGGGAATGGTTCACATGTAGTTTAGATGCGAGTATGAATGCGTTACAGCCCAGAGACGTGTTAGGGCGATAGACTGAAGAAATTGTAAGTGCACTGTAAGTGTGTGAACTGCCATATCCATGTGGAACGAAAGTCCGATGTGACAGAAATAAAAGCCGGAACAAACTCTTACATTCATTTCGTTGTGCTATAGTACACAGTTATAATTATCTAGCCTAGCGTCAACCATCGGGGACCAATCATACCAACAAATCAAGTTGTCACGGAACCACAACGTGAAACAGTCATCTTACAACGAACCAGAAGTACGACAGTGGCCAGAAAAGGTCACAGCTGAGACGAGCGTCCAGTTATCCCGGACACGTGTTGGCCTGAGTGTAAACACGAGCAGCAGCATTCCAGTGAAGATCACGCTAACAGAGAACGACAGTGAATCGAAGGTGTGTTGTCCCGAAAGAACAGCTGATATAAACAGATGTGATAGAGAGATAGTGATACTGAAGATATACAAATAGAAGATATATAAACAGACACATCTGCGCCATCCATCTGCCCTGTCTCAGGCAGTAACAAATCAATAAATAAATAAACCAAACAAATAAGAAATATCAAACTTTCTCCGGATACACTACGACCCAACATATTCGTCTTTAAATTAGTATTTTTGGCCACCTGGTTGCTTTCCCTTTTCTTCATTCCAAAAATCTTGGACTGAGTGGTTAGTACCATCCTGGCAAAATGTGGTGAAGCGGAGATAGCTCTTAACCAAAGTGATCGCTCAGTGATCCTAACTAAATCATCCGGATAAGAATCAGCCGCTGACCAAGATGTTAATATGCTACTGAGGTCATCGTTTCAAATTCTTTATTTCTTTAACTCCAAAACAAGTGTTCATTTTTAGAATTAAATTAGTCTGTTTTGGCAACAAGAAATTATCTACAATTGGTAATTTTTTTCTGTTTTTGCAGCAAAATATTAATACAACTATTAGAATGTTATATAATTTTATAAATTTCAGTTGAATTGCATCGACTGAGCCATCGTCTTCCAGTACAAGTCTTTTGTATTGCCCGGCCAAGAAAATTTGTAGCCTTTCTCTGCTTCGTTTATAAATGTCTGTGAATGCAATATAACGAATCATCATTTAAACAACAGAACAAACACAAATAGTAAACATAGACAATATGTGTGTTGTGGTTATGCCTTAGTAATCCCATTACAGTGATATGTTTCCTTTTTGCTGCATCGGACAAGTCCTCGAAAGTATACCTCTTAGTGTATAGCGACTAAAGACATCCGTTTTCGTGACAAGGTTTTCCTTTATGTAGCACTCTAGTTTGGAATCCTGAGCATGATATTCGTGAAGTTTGTTCACGATTGCGGACACAGGATAGTTTTTTAACTGGTTTTTCGTTCAGCGTCCCTGAGGGCATTTAGAATATCAGAGCTGGTCTTTGCCATTCCGCACTTAATATTAGCCAAACAGGAAAGTGTGTCAGAACGCTCATTATCTTTTACACCCGCGTGTGCTGGCACGAAAATAGAGCCATCTACTAGACCTCCCCAAAGACTCTAACCACTACCGTCGTCGAGCACAGCCAGTTGCGATCTTACTGGCCACACTCATCGAGTCGCTGGTGAAACACACATGTCTATAAGTCTGTATCTCAAACCAATGTTTTAGTTACAGCCATATCGTCCAATGTCAAACTACTTGTAGGCAACGCTAAAGTACCACTAGCTGCCTTGTAGCACCATAATGGGCAGTAAAAGCCAACGAGCTTCGTACGTGCAGAATAACAGTCACAAGTGTAAATAATTGCCCTACTCCCATAAAGGTTCTAAGAAAAATCAATTTCTGCACTACTACTTCAAAGACCAAGTAATTTTGTTGTCTGTATTCTCTATTCAGCGTGATGACTACCGGAAATTACGTACTATATTATGGCATCGCTCGGTTCCATTCTACTCCCGTGTACTGTGTTCTGGATTAGAAATAAACACACCTGCTTAGGAATATCAATAGCCTGACACATTCATAATTGTTAACTTGTTAACCTGCTGCCTTTAGCTGCACATATTCAAGTTATAGCTGATGATATATGTCTGCATTGATTCTAAATTAGACACGTGCTTGCAAAGTGTAATTCTCCCTGTCATGGCAGCAAAATTGAGTAGGGTGACGCATCGTTTATGCACTCAGTATATTTTATGTATCATTGCATAAGGCGCATTACTTCATTGTGTATCCTGTCCAGTCCTGTCATTTGTATATTGTAGAGAGGATCGGCAGAGCATTCTCACTCACAGACACGACCAACCCACGGGTTAAGACAAGAAGATGAAGCTGTTCAATTTGTCCTGCTGCCATGACCTTCATCGCAGATAGGTCTCTTTTGATTTTCAATACAACGTGGATTATATGCTTGGTCAGAGCAAGGCTCCGATCAAACCACACTTCAAGGCATGTGTTTACGTTAGTCCACTCCACAAACATGGAACATTTTCTCAAATTGGCGTTGATTTGTTGACTATGGCATTATTCAAAGAGAACCATGTTATCTTTGCCTTCGTTGAGCTGACAAATGTTTTGCTTCCCCACACCACACACACACACATACGATCAAGCGTTGCCTGGAGTTTTCCAGCAACACTCTCCATGTTTCTGCCCCGGCCATGCACACACATACGATCAAGCGTTGCCTGGAGTTTTCCAGTAACACTCTCCCTGTCTCTGCCCCATCCGTGCACACATATGCGATCAAGCGTTGCCTGGAATTTTCCAGTAACACTCTCCCTGTCTCTGCCCCTGCCATGCACACACATACGATCAAGCGTTGCCTGGAGTTTTCCAGTAACACTCTCCCTGTCTCTGCCCCGGCCATACACACACATACGATCAAGCGTTGCCTGGAGTTTTCCAGTAACACTCTCCCTGCCTCTGCCCCGGCCATACACACACATACGATCAAGCGTTGCCTGGTGTTTTCCAGTAACACTCTCACTGTCTCTGCCCCGGCCATACACACACATACGATCAAGCGTTGCCTGGTGTTTTCCAGTAACACTCTCCCTGTCTCTGCCCCGGCCATACACACATACGATCAAGCGTTGCCTGGTGTTTTCCAGTAACACTCTCCCTGTCTCTGCCCGAGCCATACACTCAAACATCCACATTGAACACTGGCATTAGCTGAAGGAAAATAAACAAAGTCCAGAAATAATAATGGATGGAGGGACATTGCCTGGGACCTTAGCTTGTGAAAGAGGAAGAAGCCTTATTCAGTGATTATTTGATTGATTCATTAATATTAATGATCAATGTTAGCATTTTCGAGAGTCGGCGATTGAGCAATAGTTAGTAAACTGGTCTGTTAGAATCAAATGTTCGACTTCCGTCCTGATGGATTTTTTCCAGATTCAACCAGCCTTGAGTGGGTGATTCAGATTACTTTCTGGTCGTCTTGGCGCAGTGCTGATATTATCCAAAATGTGCAAGCTGTCGAAATAAATGGGCACTATCATCATAAATACGTCACACCCAAAGCGTGATCGGGTTGTCGCTTTCTTTTTCTTTGCGTCATTTACCTTACACTCATCCGTGGCACCAGTGTAAATATAAATAAACGTGAATGGACATATTTGATTCGCATACCAAAACATGAACACAAAAATTGTATCTCTAAGTAAAGTTTCAGTATTATTTTAATTTTTTTTAAAAATCAAATTAAACATTGTGATGATTAATTAATTATTTTCTGTTTCAAAATAACAGTCGGTATACATTTAATATAAATATATAGTCGGTGTACATTTAGTCTGTGTCTGGCATTTTTTCCAACTCTATTTTCGTGATAAACAAAGTATTTTATCGCATGTCTGTCTGTAATGTGAGCTCATAACATAGTACAGGAATATGTTTATGCTGGAATTTAGAGACTCCACAGAAAACGCCACAGACCACATAGCTTCACATATATTTATGTAACTACCCTTGAGATCAAACTCTTGTCCAATAATTAAACGCGCACTTGCGATAATAACACCTGGCGTGTAGCAGGCGATGAGAATACAGGCTATCAAGACTACCATCTTCACTGTCTTTTGTCTCTATTAGTCAACGTAGCCTGTCTTTCATTGCTTGTCATTTTAAACTGTCGCCATTTTGAACTTTGTCTTAATTTATTACCAGAAGAACGGTAAAAATTATTACAGCAATAAAAGAAGCCATGCCAAGAAATGAATGAAACAAGTACACAAAGCCCTGGACGTTCTTTCGATTGGCGGTAAAAATGAGAGAAATCAGAGTTTTATTTCTGGAATCTACAAATCTCCAACCGAGGTATGACGTGTAGTACTCGGGGATAAGTGTTGCTAAATTGACGACGAAGATCACAGAGAGTGTCAAGATTGTTACCTTTGCGGTGATGATGTTTTTCACTTTCAAAGGCAATGCTATGCTGAGGTATCTCTCGGCTGTTATGTATACTGTAATATAACACGTAATTCTGGAGAAACACACGTGAGGCCAGGATCCTGATATATACATAACATCTAATTGATGCCATGGGACATGAGTTGAAATTAACAGAGGATTCATACAGATAGATGTCCATTGCAAGCTTGCTAAGCAACATAACTCAGAAATTGCGAGCGCTAAAAGTCCAATATTTACAGATGTTTTAAATCCTTGTTTACAGAAGATGATAATATTGATAATATTAGCAGTCAAACCAAATAAACAAACAATGCTGCAAATGACAACGAAGTTAACGATTTCAAAGATCTTTCTACCATCATCACTAAGAACTTTCATCACGATTTCCTCTGTAATATTTTCTTTAGAAATCATTGCTTCCTTTATTTCACAAAAGTAAAAGAAAGACTGTCAGTGTTGAGCTATCTGTGAGTTCGTGAATTTAACTCATAAATCTGGACTTGCTGTCCCGAGATCGCACGCACACCAGAGATATTATTCTGATATTAGAATACATAACATAGCGTCATGTTTCAACATTATTATTATTTTGTCATATCTGTCTATGTGTCTATTTTTCGTTCACCTGAAGTATTGTCTATATATGCAATGTCGTTTACTATATACATTTTACTGTCTTTTGTAATTATTGCTGTGGCCCATATAGTTTTGTCTGTAGTGTTGTACCTATGGGCCAATGGAGTAGATTCAGACAACTATATTCAGTGCAGTCTTGAAGTATATGTTCAGCAGTATGGGGCGCCTGTCCACATGTACATGTAGATGAGGTGCCGATCTTGAATTTTGTATACATGTGACTGTGGAGTCGACTGTGTCCTGTTCTGAGGCGTATAATGATAATTTGTTCATATCTATTCATATTATGAAAAGTATCCTGGTTTGTTGTTTATGATCTTCCGATTGTCTTGATTATCTGTGTCTTGTGATGGTATGTAACTGGTGCATCTGGTTGAGTGCCTGTTGCGTCTTCCTTTGCTAGCTGATCTGCTCTCTCGTTTCATTTTATTCAACAGTGAGTTGTAGTTGATGTATACTAGAAAAAGGAATCTGTCATATAAAGCTGCTATCATTGTATTCGAGAGATATTCACAGTCACTTCGTCCTCTCTCGTAAGTACATAAAAAATGATTTCAAAATAGTGCACAATCTCTGTATTATTAACTAAAGTAATGATAGAACTTTGTTTTGTAGGAAGTGACAGGCACAATTATGTACACACTGGTATGATGAAAAATCGTTATGTTCATAAATACATAAATGTGTAGGTAGATTTACTAGATCAATTACTGACTAAGACTGGATGCTCCTTGCTGCCTAATCTTTTACTCGCGAGTTTTGGGTGTTTGTAGCGATGGGTGTGTGGTTCATATCAACCACACGTATTTAAGTTGACACGTTTATGAATAAATGTGTAAATATCTCAAAGAGTTGGATTGTTATTAGGGAGGATATATTACCAGTGAAGAAGAGCACTGGTCTCTTCAACTCAAACGCTGTAGTCCATGAACCGAAGTTGAATACCTCCATTCCTTACAATATTACATATTCGCAGGATACCTTTTACCTTTTTATTGTGTTGTTTATTTATATAAACACCACTTAGAGTACCCGTGCATTCCCTTACCATTTATGTCTGCATAGTTTGGATTGTATACCGGCTTTTTATTTTGCTTTATTGTGTTCTGATCCTACTAAGCTTATCCGTGTTATTTTAGTGTTTTCTTTATGGTCTGATCATCTAAGTGTTTATATAAATAATATATTTGATGCAATTAATTATCACGGCGGTTTTGTAAATCTATTTATTGTCATAAATCCCACAACTGTTTAATAGCCTTCTTTATTTACTCAGTTACAGAAAAGTAATAAGTTATAATTTCTCTATAGCAGATTTGAAGATGTTTACACATTAAATATGCATAACAATTAAATAGAAATTTAAATATATGACGCTAGTAAGTGTTCAATTATCATATTTAAATTCTTGCTGCTCATCTGGATCTACTATAAATTTGCGCTATCAATGCAGACCTGGACTCTACTCAAGAACAATAAGGAAAATTACCTCTACTGAGATGTGTTAGACAAATGTCAGGAAATAGCCTGAGAGATAAGATCAGAAATGGAGAACTGAGAAAAAAGCTAGGAATAATTCCTACCATTGAAAACATAATGAAACAACAGATAAACTGGTTTGGCCATGTGATGAGACAGAAATACCAAAACACAACACTACGAGCCTTTAATAAACGGTATGAGAACACCAGACGCAAAGGCCGACTACGAAAAAAAATGAATTGATAGAATATTAGAAACATTAATATACATAACAGCAGAAGAGGCAAACAGAAGAGTAAAGATCAGCAAATTATATTTCGCTTCGCTGCTAAATAGCAAATAAGAAGAGATAGAGAGAGGAGAAAAAGAACGAATCTACTACAATATCACTAAACAAAAACATTTAATTAAAAATTAAGATTTTTCTGTGTTGTCTCAATGAAATTAATCTCAGAAAATATCATTTTTTAAGCTTGATATCAATGTCGTATATAAATTCATAATAATTGCGCTTAAAGACGCCGTATAAATTATAGGGTTGGAACTAAAACAACCATTTTGTCTGGCAATACCGCTTACTTTTATAGAGGAGATTGCACTAAATAGATTGCTCTCTCAAAGAAATATCGTTGCAAACAAACGTCTATAAAGATCGTTGCAAAAAAAAGACATTAAAGATTGTTGCAAACAAAAGTCGTGAAAGCAACCTCTCAGACTTTTGCTGAACACGAATGCTCATAGTTGCAAAATGCAGTTTTAACCTACAACTCGGTTAAAATCTAGCAATTTGAAAAGTGTCAAAAATAAAGAAATGACATATCTTTATTAATTGCTGGTATGGGCAAAATGTTTCTTTTTAAATATCGAAAATGAATAATAACTATAGCCTGCGTGCGACGTGAATTCTGTACTGGACCGTGTGCCTTTAATTCTTTGTCACTACAGAAACACAAGGACAGATCCGTTAAGAAAGTGAATAAGAGCAGATTTTATTCGTTTCGTTCCAAAAGTAAATAAACATTTGAGAAATGATTTCTGTTATAACAAGCAATATGAACAATTTGACAAAACTGGAAATCCACCTTAGTCCTTAGATACGAAACTAAATTTCTTTGAAAAGAAATGTTTTCGAGGAATTTCACTTATGCTGGAGAGAACCCACTTCAGTTAAAAAAAAACAAAACAAAAAAACAAAGAAAGGAAGTTAAACATTAATAAGTGTCAAGCTTTAGAAGAATAAGACGGCGCAAATACATCGGTCATGTGTCCAGAATGGATAAAATCATGCCGTCCCTATTATGCATTCATGTGTAAACACATGTGATAAAATAAATCAAGGAAAACAAAGAAAATCTCCATGAAGAATAATTACTAGTGAAGGCTCAACTCTGAGACTAAAAAAAACAAGAACCAAGACCTACACGAATCAGCAGTACTGATGGGAATGTGTGATGTCCAACCTATGTGTATCGTCGGCCTGAGAAGAAGTACGTATAAATAATAATGACTCATTGTGATGTCACATACAACAGTGTATGTGATAAATTTGACTTGGAAAGAATGGATCACGGTTTGGGACACATTTTCAGTTTGAATATATACCAGAATTATGAGCATCGGAGATTTTTGGTGATTATTTAAGAGACATTTCCAGTGGGAAAACTATGACAAATACAATAAGTGTCACCTCAATGGCTCTAACTTCTAATAAGGGAATATGATATTTCTAAAACCATGGAATCGCTTCGGTAACATGTGATTCATACCGAATTCGAAAAAAAAGAGGAATTAAATCTAATTTATGCCACTATCTGTTTTACAATAACATACTAGGTTCAGTCAACTACGAAATAATGTAAGTAAAATCTCTTTATAGCTATCTCTGTATTGATATTTGACTACTTTCGGTACTTAGTTTTATATTATAAGTGTTACTTTACGACATAACAACATAGTTTGTCACTGAAACTGTCTGCTTAAAAGATATAATTTAAACTGAATTAAACCATACAACGCACAGTGCAATACAGAAATATCATAACTGCTAATTACATAGCACGGCAGAGGCAATTTCACATAAAGAAAATTGCTTTAAATTGCTGCTATTCAGATGTACCTGCATCGACAGCGAATTACAAATTATGGGAAACGCACAATGTTTACTTAGCGTCATACGAATGTATCAATTAATCAAAATAGAATATGCAAATGTAATATATTCAAAGTATCCCAGTAGACTCTTTAACGCAATAAATAATCGTTTGAAGATTATCAATATTTTAATTGATGTGACAAGATAATAGTGTAGCGCTTGTTAGTTTTTTTCCCTTGATACATCCACTAATGGAGTACACGGAAATAAAGAAATAATAAAGTCTCCGAACACTTCTGGATAGGCGGTCTAGGTCAAGCACATATGGGTGAACACTCGCGTGTTAAGACGTCGATTCAAGTCTCGTACTTCACCTTTACCTTTACCTTCACCTTTATCTTTACCTTTACCTTTACGGAAATAAAGAAAAAGAGAGTTAATACTAATTAAGCAAGAATGGAAAAACATATAACTAAAACTCAGCTATTATAAATGAATAAGGAATTCAAGTAAGAAAGTTAAACAACTGATAATATAAAACGCATAACGAGACGAAGTCATCAAATTCAAGTCATACACAGAATGTCCATTACAGGAAAAGAAGATAATATTGAATAGTATAATGCTATAAGTTGTAAAATACAGAAGCAAGAGAGTGCTCGGAAATTCTAAAATGTCAGGAGGCAGATGACACCGATGGCTCTCCAATGATTAAAGGAAGAACATAAAAACATTCCATTCAATGACTGAAAGACAGAATATATTACCACCCATAGACAATATATTCCAGCTAGAATAAATGGAATAATGTAGAGAGGTTTGACATTCTCGTCACAAGATACAGTAAAATCTACCACACGGTGAAGTAGTGTATGGATCCAATCGCAAATCTTTGTGGTAGCTAAAAAATGGGCATCCCCGACATACCTTTAATTACTATATCATCAACATAATGGAAGCCAGCAAAACAGTGCTAGAAATGTATGTAAACACATTTAATCAAATCCACAGGGATAATTTAATTGGGCAGGTAACTTTAGAACAGGCTCAATGTACTGTAGACTAAACATTTAATCAATAATTTTTTGTGTGAAAAAGAAAATATGTTAAGAACTCGTGTTCACCTACACATCTTTAACATGAATATGGCAGATAGGCGGCAGGAACTGTTACAGTGTGTGTCTGAAAAGTATTCGTTATTGCAGTTTCCTCATATTGCAAGTCCGGCTTGTTGAGTTAAGTGCTCTGTGCATACTGTGAGGTGTGTTTCATCCGGATTGTGTTTCGATATTCCGATTGATTGCGATGAATGATGATATCGTATGACCGGGAAACAGATGCCTGTGTTCACTTTCTGTACGGTTTCTTATGTCTAATGTTTTTCGGCATGTGCTGAGACTGCTATGATGGGGACTGCAGCTACCTTTCTATGTTTAGGAGATTAGATATTAATTCGGATGATTCCACTGGCACGGATGGTTGAGCAATTATGGATTTTAATTCGTTTTCAGTGATACCTGGGCCTTTCTAACCATAACCACCTTTAACATGTTCAGAAATGGATTCCTTATTTTTCAATCTCAGAATACCTATATCAGAAACCCTTGCTCTAACACGTTGTAAATTCTTCAAGGTGTAGCATATATACAGGTCATCACTAAAATCATTATATTGATTTCTATACAGCGTTTTTTTATATTCATCTTTTGTTTTCTTCTTTGTCATGTGTGAAAATATACCCTGTTTTAGAGTATTCTAAGTACATTTCCTATTAGTCCACCATTACTTTTTTTTTTTTTTTTTTAGCATAACCTTTGTTGATCTTCTCGCGTAAAAGATATCACTCTTTGATAACATTCGTTTTCAAATTCAGTAAGTTTCATTTTTTTTAATCCCCTATATCGACTTAAGATTCTCGAATTATTTATTGCATCTGTAGACTTTCAGTTCCCGATTTATTCCACATGTTGATTCCATGCTTTCGAATTACTCCACGTGTTGTCTTCAAGCTCTCGAATTATTCCACGTGTTGTCTACAGGCTCTCAAATTACTCCATATGTTGTCTTGAAGCGTTCGAAGCCACAAGAGCGAGAAAAGAAAACAATGATCCTACTGAGCTGATAAATGACAAAGACGGACAGCCAATATCAAATAACCAATGTATGCAACAGAGATGGAAAGAATATTTTGAAGACATATTAAACATACCAACTACCAATGAGTCAACAAAAACCACGCTAGAACTCACAAATACTGAACCCAACATCATGAAAGAGGAAATCGAAGAAGTAATCAAATATGCACCAAGAAATGAAGCACCGGGCTTAGATAACATACCAATAGAAATAATAGCAGCAGCAGGAGAAACATGAGTGCAATGGCTGCACAGAATATTTAATGCAGCATGGCACCAACAACAAGCCCCAGAAGACTGGCAACAGGCAATCATCATACCAATATGGAAAAAGAAAGGTAGCAAAAGAGACTGCAATCAATATAGAGGTATATCTCTTCTCAGCCATGTAGGCAAGCTATACGTCAAAATCTTGGGAAAAAAGGCTGAGACCAATAATAGAACTACTGTTAAGCGATTCTCAAATGGGGTTCCGAAAAAAAGATGTACTGACGCACTATTCACATTAAAACAGCTTGCAGAAAAAAACGACAGAACACGACCAAAAAGTATACATAGCCTTCATTCACCAGGAAAAAGCATTCGACAGAGTAAACAGAGAACAACTGTGGGAGATACTAACAACATACAGAGTAAGTCAACATCTAACACACCTTATTAAAAGTCTCTATATCAACAGCAGCTGCAGGGTCAGAATAGAAGCAGGCTACACAGACCACATCGAAGTTAAGTTAGATCAGGTGTAAGACAGGGGTGCGTACTATCACCCCTACTGTTTATTACATACATGAACTATATATGCAAGCTAGCCAACCCATCAGGACAGGGGATCAACGAGCTTTTATTTGCAGACGATCAGGCACTAACACATGAAACAATAGAAGACTTACAAGAACACTTAAACAAACTCAACATCTCTGGCACAAAATACAACATGAAAATCAACATCAACAAAACAAAAGCCATGAAAAGCATGTCGCCAAAAATAAACAGAACATCAACACAACTAAAAAAGGCAGACAACTAAAACAAGTAGAGGAATTCAAGTACTTAGGAAGTCTAATGACAAACAATAATTCTCAAACAGCAGAGATAGAATCAAGATGCGACAAAGCTTGTCAAATCATCGGACAGTTATCCCCACTATTGTCCAACAAGGAAATAACCATGGAGGCAAAACGAACACTATACAATACAATCTTCATCCCAACGTTGTGCTACCAATGCCAGACCTGGACCCTAGATGCAAGAACAATAAGAAAAATAACCTCTACAGGGATGAAATGTGTTAGACGAATGACAGGAAACTGCCTGAGAGATAAGATCAGAAATGAAGAACTGAGAAAAAAAGCTAGGAATAACCCCCGCCATAGAATATATAAGGAAACAACAGATAAAATGGTTTGGCCGCGTGACAAGGCAGAAAGAACAAAACACAACACAACGAGCCTTCAACAAACCTAGGGAGAACACCAGACCCAAGGGTCGACCACAAAAAAGATGGATCGATGGAATATTAGAAGCACTAGGAAACATAACAGCAGCAGAGGCGAACAGAAGAGCAAAAGACCGCAAATTATATCTCCACTCGACGCTGAAAGGCAAATTAGGAAGGAAGAAGAAGCTTTCGAATTACTCTATGTGTTGTCTTCAAGCTCATGTAATACACCACGTATTATCTTCAAGTTCTCTAATTATTCCATGTGTTGCCTTTATGCTCTAGAATTGCTCTACGTCTTGTCTTCTTCAAGCTCTCTAATTACTCCATGTATTGTCTTCAAGCTCTCCAATTACTCTATATGTTGTCTTTATGCTCCAGAATTACTCCATGTATTGTCTTTATGCTCTAGAATTGCTCCATGTATTGTCTTTATTCTCTAGAATTACTCCATGTATTGTCTTCAAGCTCTCCAATTACTCTATATGTTGTCTTTATGCTCCAGAATTACTCCATGTATTGTCTTTATGCTCTAGAATTACTCCATGTATTGTCTTCAAGCTCTCCAATTACTCTATATGTTGTCTTTATGCTCTAGAATTACTCCATGTATTGTCTTCAAGCTCTCCAATTACTCTATATGTTGTCTTTATGCTCCAGAATTACTCCATGTATTGTCTTCAAGCTCTCCAATTACTCAATATGTTGTCTTTATGCTCCAGAATTACTCCATGTATTGTCTTTATGCTCTAGAATTACTACATGTATTGTCTTTAAGCTCTCCAATTACTCTATATGTTGTCTTTATGCTCTAGAATTACTCCATGTATTGTCTTCAAGCTCTCCAATTACTATTATATGTTGTCTTTATGCTCCAGAATTACTCCATGTATTGTCTTTATGCTCTAGAATTACTCCATGTATTGTCTTCAAGCTCTCCAATTAATCTATATGTTGTCTTTATGCTCCAGAATTACTCCATGTATTGTCTTCAAGCTCTCCAATTACTCTATATGTTGTCTTTATGCTCCAGAATTACTCCATGTATTGTCTTTATGCTCTAGAATTACTCCATGTATTGTCTTCAAGTTCTCCAATTACTTTATATGTTGTCTTTATGCTCCAGAATTGCTCCATGTATTGTCTTTATGCTCTAGAATTACTCCATGTATTGTCTTCAAGCTCTCCAATTACTCTATAAGTTGTTTTTATGCTCTAGAATTACTCCATGTATTGTCTTTATGCTCTCTAATTACTCAATGCATTGTCTTCAAGCTCTCCAATTACTCCATGTACTGTCTTTATGCTCTAGAATTACTCCATGTATTGTCTTTATGCTCTAGAATTACTCCATGTACTGTCTTTATGCTCTAGAATTACTCCATGTATTGTCTTTATGCTCTCTAATAACTCCATGTGTTGTCTTCAAGCTCTTGAGCTAATTTATTTAGTTAGCCCAGCCATAGAGGGAGATAGAGGTATAAGAACGGTACAGACTGAACTCCTTATTAAAGTAGAAGCAGGATATATGAGACTACAGTTTTGTCAACATCAGTTAATAAACAAATAACTCCTCCAGAATATTGGAGAACACTGTTTACATAGTAAATCAGTCCTCTATTGGTGCAATTTCAAAAGTTTGAGGGATGCCTGTGTATGACAGAGTATTCGCTATACTTTCATTGAGGTCATAAGTCCATGATCCCCGTGAATATTCATAGACTTTTCTTTCCCTCATGAAACATAACAACCTTCCTTCCTGTAGTGCTGTGAGCACGCACAAATGACAACCCTCCCCAACTTCAATGAGGGAAGCAAAGATAGCAAGCAGAGACTGAGTTTTAGAAGTTCGCCCTGTAAGGGGTCTTATTTCACGGGGCACTGCAAGCTCGTCTAACAACATTGGAAGCACGTAAGATGAAAGAAAAGAAGACCCACTTTCACCAAGAATGTAAAGAGAATTCATCATCAACATCAAGTACCGTGCCTGCTGGTGTAGGTGATCATGTCTCTCCACAATTTTCGATCTCGACATTTATTTATCATTTCTGTTGTTGACCTTCTGCCAAGCCATTCTCTTAAGCTGTCTGGTATCTTTTCTCTTTGCTTCCCTCTATCTCTTTGTCCCTCAATTTTCCAGTTGTTACAATATATTCCAGTTGTTATCTTCTCATTACATGGCCAAAAAAGTATGATTGTTTCTTCCTAATATTGGAAATTAGTTCTCTTTTTGCTTTGACCTCTTCCAGAACATTTTCATTACTCTTCTTAGTTTTCCATGGTATTCTCAACATTCTTCCGTAAAACCACATTTCTACAGACTGTGATTTTCTTGTCTGTTGTCCTATTGTCCATGATTCACAAGCTTATGTTAAGATTGGCTCTAAATAACATTTAAAAACGCAAAGAGGTTTTTTTAACATTAAAATGCCACAGTTTAACATTGTAACTCTGATTTCTGCTTTTGCCTTTCATATTGGTCGCAGCAATCATACTACTACTGTAATACGAGAAAATGTAGTGTAAGATTTCTCGCTTGAAGCATCTGTCATTGGTCACTAACTAAACTATTGCTTCACCTTCTTCAATTCCGCTGGTACGACTGATCTTCTTCTTCTGAGCCCTTAGAGGGATACTAAGTGATATCGTGTTGTCGCGTACAGTGCAAGCTTTAAAATTGTGCTTCTTTTGGCCTAACAGGTCCGACTTAAGCAAGGTATCACTCGGTTGTCTACCCTTTTCGATCCTTGCTAGTTAGTTGTGTTGTTTTCAGAGAGATTAGTGGAATAGGATCTTTATCAGATATTGTCTCTAATCCTAACATAATGAGCTACGGCTGGTTAACCCTTTCGGCAGATGTTGTTTGACGTATAGACCCTCATTTTAATCAAGTATTTGAAATGTATGACTATTTATATCGACTTTTCGATTATCATGAAATCTACTTCAAATATTTTTGGGATTAATGCTCATTACTATTACGTTGAGGCTGCTCAGTGCTGGGTGCACTGGACTACTAAGAGAAGAGGTTTGGTTCGATCCTGATCGACGGCTTTCAGGTTCGCTCAGTCTTAATAGAATATCATCATTTTCAAGAGGACATGAACTCCCGGTATATGGTGGATAGGCGGCGGGAACAGTTGAAGGCTATGCATGAAATGTGTTCCTTGTTGCAGTTTCCTCATATTCCAAGTCCGGCTTGTTGCAGGAGCTACTGAGTTAAGTGCTCTGTGCACACCGTAACCTGTGTGTCTCATCCGTTTTGATCATTTTTCGATATTCCAATTGCTTTCGATGAATGATGATATGGTATGACAGGGAACAGTTGGCTGTGTTCACTTTCTGCGCGGTTTCGCCTTATGTCTTATGGCGTGTGCTGAGACTGCCATGATGGGGACTACCGTTACCTTTCTTTGTTTGGGAGATGAGATTCGGATGATTACGTTGGCACTGGCTGTTGAGCAATTATGAATTATGGATTTTAATTCGTTTGCAGTGATACTGGGGCCTTCCATAACCAAATAACCAAATTCACCTTGTGCGCCAGTATGGCAATTAACACCATTCTCCCTGTGCCCCAAGAACGCTTGGAGGAAACCTACATATTTAGTTCCAAGGAAAAATAGACGCTATAAACAAGTTACTTATTAAGTTCGAGTTGTAAACTTTTTTAATTTATACAAGTTTTGTGTGTGTGTTTTGTAACATAGATATTAAGTAAATTAAAATCGAGGTTTGTACATAGATCACAATATACGTGCTAAAATAAATAAAAAAAATATTCAGAACAAAGTGATTGTCTTTTTGTGTGAACATTCTTTAATTATTATATAGCGTCACATCAGATACAGACAGATGATAATATCTGACAATGACGCTGTAACGTCGGGGTAAACAACAAACATGTATTTTAAAACTGCTTATTATACACTGAACTGTAGACGCATCTTTTATTCAGAATTGTGCAACATTAACAAGAAATACTATGAAGCACAATTTTGTATTCAAGAACTGTTGCGGGAAAGGAACGGGAGGGGTGGCATTGATAATGATTGGAATCCAAATTCAACATATGTAAACATAACAAACAGGACTACATTGCTAACGAGTCTACTTTGACTAATAACCTCCATCCTGCGATGATTTATACTTTTTGTTTTTAATTGAGATATATTATATTTGACACAACATAATTAAATAAGTTTAGTTCAGTTGTTTACAGGTCATTGCTCGTCGAACATGTCCATAAATGCTCATATCTCAGATCTCCTCTCCAGTATGTCCCTCACTATGTGCGGCAGAAATTAAATTATTATTTTGCCCTAATTATTTGACGTCTACAAAGAGGAAGACCAGTGAATTCTTGGAGAAGACAAATAGAAGGAGAGAGGAAGATGATGGGGAAGACATCTAACGATCTGTAAATAATGGCAAGATACCGAACGACTTGGAAAGTGCTTGCTGAAGACCTACACTCCATATTGAGCTGAAAGGTTATAGAAGAGGACGATTTGATTTTTACATATTTTTTGCACATGTTTATAACTCGAATCATGTTTTGTGTCAATAAATATAAATATGAATGTACAGCTGACAATGATCCGGCAGTCTCACATTTGAACTCTTATGTCAGGTTTTGCGTCTTAAAATCTAACCAGTACCTTGGCTGTACAATTGTAGAAGGGAGAATTGCACGGCAAAGATAGTGCAAGGCATTGCGAAACGGTCATAAAGTGACGTTGCATGTGATGAGATGTCGAGGAGATTGAGTTGGGTAGTTGGAGAGAGAGAGTCAGTGTAGGGGATGAAGCGTCCCATCGCTTTCGTCAAGTACCGTGGGACTCGTGCTGCAGGGAAAGACGTGGCCAGCTGTTTCTCATTGTCTCTATCTACAGACATCACGACCGGCATGTTGCTCTGCAACGAGCAGATTTAACCATGTGGAGTCTGGTGCAGACTACAGGGGTGTGCGTTATCGGCCGCTATACAAAGCTTTTAGCCATATTGTAGATTGCGCTGTTTTCAACTGGAAATCGATTTGCATGCCAAGCATTGCAGGAGCATTTTTTCTCTTTCGTCATAGTTTACGTAAAGAGTAAGAGATTCCCTAACTTCTGGACTTTATAGGAAATATCCTTACCAGATCTGACCAGATTTCCAGTAACCACGGTTCATTGTTGACAATATACAGGGCCAATGCGTTGACCAGTTGGGTCCTAGAGGACATGAACTACTGAAGTTCTATGTGACTTAGAGAGAGTCCAAGAGTAGCTAGAGTGATAATAGTGCAGAGGTATCGTATTTAAAGTCGAGGCAGTTTTGGGTTTGGATTACAGTTTAGTTTTCCAGTTACTCATCAATGAGATTTCTCAGTGTGGACAATCAGAGTGTGAGAGTGAGGATGACACAACTGTGTTGAAAAGTGCCTGCGGTGTATTGCATATGTGAACAGCCAAGCGCAAAGTAAGTCGCTGGTTTTTGATTTGTAGTGTGACTTGACAAGTGTCAGATAATAAACTCAAGTAATATTTTATGAGTGGACTTTTAAATAGTGCATTGTGTCAGTGTTGTGGTTGACAATTGGCGTAGAGACGAACGACCCTTAAAATCTTCGAGAAGACGGAGTCTTCAGATTTATTATGGGACGTGACATCAAACAAATCTACGCGAAGTACACCACTGAAAACGAGCACGAACGAAAGCGGTGCAAGTCCGGATAATTAACGGGCTGATGGCAGAATCCTGTCGAAAGCAGTTATCAAGAAACAAGTCCAGAGTCCGGACAAACATTAGCTGTCGATATTGAGAGCAATTCGGATTTATGAGTGAACTTTCAAATAGTGCATGAAAAAACATCATTATACAATGTTATGTCCTAATTTTGTAATACATTCATTCTATTTCTTAGAGATGGAGTCAGGATTATACAGCACATAACTGGAAACTCTGAGGTTAACTGCATAACTGTTATCAGATTCAAATCCGTGACTGATGCACAATGGCTTAGAGCTTGGTGGTTCTTCTTGTGCCTGTAGCTTGATATAAATGACAGCATATTCAGCCTATATTCAGGTTAATTATAATGGATGAGTATTGTAACTTGTTTTGACCACAATATCTGGAAGCAAGTACCATTACGATGCAACATATCTAATTTAGATTCCAGACCTGAGTGTACAAAGAGTTCAGAAACATTCTATCCCCAAAACTAATAAATAGTACTGTGTTAAAAACTAGTGGCCTGAGGATAATGAGTCAATAACCCAGTAAATTAAGTAGTATTTTTGTTAGAGTAACTTCCCTTGTCTCACAAACTTACATACCTGGATAACTATCTACTGTTTAAAGAAACTCATCGCTCCGTACATGAAGCCGTGGTGTGACACCATGATATTATTTGCATCGTCTGTTTTCAATAGTTTTCGTTGATCGCTTTTTATGAAAAGACATAAAAAAAAAAAAACAATTCAAGTCTGTCATATTCACGTGCAACATGTTCAATATCTCCACTACAAACAGTTGTAAAGGTTCTAAAGAAATGTACATACCTAAACTGATAAATTTGTATTATTTAATCTGATATATACAAAATATATTTCCTAAACAAACTAACAAACCCACACACACACAAACATACACACTGGCGGCAAACAGCGATGCAAAACGCGGGTTTGAGTTCATATTAAATAAATGTACACGTTACGTGATTAATAGAGTTGTTTTTTTTTTTTTTTTTGCAGAAGTTTTGTTAAGTTAGGGAAAATAGCACTACCAACGGACTGCACATAAAAAGGCGTGAAGTTGAAACATTGTATAGGACAGTGTTAGATAAAATGTACAAAAATATTTGTCATTTATGAGGCAGGTTGTGAGGCATTGGTAAATGTTCTTTCTAAACGGATAAATGTACAAACTATGAACACAAAAAGGGTTAGAAATGTAGTAACATGTACCACATCAATCATTTTATATTCAAGTATAGAATTGGCAATAGTTAACATGTACACACAATCTTGGCACACAATGAGTTAACCTTGGAGAAACCCAGGTTTTCAAAAGCTCCGTACTGAAGTCGGATTTGCTGAGCCGAAAGGCGCAACTATCACAGTTTTGTTGTCAAACCATGCATCCACGTGCACGTAACGTCGGTTTTAGTGACAATGAGAAGACGAAGTCGTTGGATGCACGCCAGAAAGAAAAAGAAACCCAGAAGTCGTTGATCAAGGACGAACGCGACATCCTCGCCTTAGTAATCCACCCAGATTTCTCGATTAGTTCTGAAGAATTGATGCGGCCTAGTTTGTTACTGACTACATCAACCACACAATATACAAATATTTATTAACATCATGTTGTCCATAAGCATTAATGCGTGGAGGTAAACTTCTATTTTCTCAGAATACTTTACAGGGTGCCCACAAAAACACTCATTGTTTTAAAGTTGTTATGAACCGAAACTTATTGGAATATTCTAACGTTGGCTACAGACGCATAATTTATACCAACTAAATTAGCACACCCCACCACTGGCTCCTCGCTACCAGGTTTACTGCAGCATTGCAATTATTTGCCTGTTCCCAACTCATATAGTTTCATATGGTATCAACTTGTATCAAACACATACGATACATACAAACACATACACACAATATGATAACATTTCTCGGACAATACTTTCTACAATATTTCCGCCGTAAAAGGACTGATAACATCAGTGGTGAAGACATCCACATTTGCTTCAAATGTTTCTATTTTATCCCTCAAATTCTATACACACTCTTGAAACAGAAACGCAACTGATGCGCCCTGGAATTTGCTTCAACAAGAGTGTTGTGACTGGGCAGCTTTCAAGCATAGAATTCAGTGTGATCATCCAAATAGCAAGACCATTCTGAAGTAGTACAGTAATTATATTGAGGAAGGAGGTTACTTCCGTCTTCTCACCCGACTGCCTGGTCAGTGAGTTATATAGTTGGTCATCCCGTCTACTTATTTTAGTTCATTCAGAAGCTGACCATGCTTTGGACCAAAGGGAAGTGACCTTTTCTTATTTAATTTGTTTATTTACTTTCTTGAGTATCTAGCATATTATCGGCATGTAGTTAGATTGTGTACATATGCTTATATATATATTTTTTGTATTGTTGTTTGTTGTTCCAGCTGAAGGCCTACTTTGCCGAAACGTCGACTCTTGTTATGTTAATTACCACGTAAAGCTGTCACCATACCACTTTTTCCTTCTTTTTTTTTAAATTGTCATTATCATCAGCTTTACAGCAGCTTCGCATCTCTTTGCATCTTGGTGCATCTTGATGCCTTTACTCCTTTACTCCCTTCTATGATTAGAGAAAGAAACAAGCAGGCCGATCATGGGCTTCTGAGCAAGTTGTTGATTGTGAAAGCGAAGCATTTTTACGCAGCTCCAAGAAGTGAAAACGCAGAGCTAGCCAAGAGTTACACTTCCCGAAAAGACTTGTGACCCACTACCAGTAGCAAACCTGAAAGATCTTCGTCATTGGAGCTGTAAACTCGATCACGCCGGATATGCTGCAAAATGTAAGGTCCAAGGTAGATTATCCTCATCAATGTTTACCAGGTAAGGGCTGGGGCGTACATCAAGCGTGTGACACCTACTGATACAACATGATACAACATGATACAAAATGATACAACATGATACAACATGATACTTTGTGAGTTGATGCGACTTTAGCCACCGATATATAAGCATATTACAATAAGTTTTGATTTTATAAGTATTTTAAATAAAGAGGTGTTTTGTAGAAACCCTGTATTATGGGACATTTGTTAGGTGCGGTAATTGTCAGCGTGCGGTATTTGCTATTAAATAGTAAGCGTACAATTCTAGCATGACATTCAGTCAGCTCAATTGAAATAATTACTGTCTTATTGAGTTTGGGGTGGTAATAATATTAAGGAAGAGCGCTTGTCACCTACACTGCCAAATGTTATAGGAAAGTTGATGAGTCTCAATTCTTAACTCCTCATCAAAGAACGACTGGGTCGAAGAAAATGCAGCAAGACTAGACCCACTAATAGCTAATAAGAAAAAGGCTCTACTGAACTTCAATAATAATCCCAATCAAATCACCAAGGATCAGCTCAAACATGCGCAAGCCACCCTACAACGCGAAGCAAGAAGATGCGCAAACGAATACTGGAACAATCTATGCTCTGAAATACAGAAAGCCTCAGACAGGGGCGACTCAAAAACCATGCATGACAATATAAAAAAGGCCCTTGGACCAAAAATAACAAATTAGCCCCCCTAAAATCCAAGTTTGGAGAACCTATTACTGACAAGGGACAACAAATGCAAAGATGGGTTGAACACTACTCTAATCTATACAGTGACGACAGACCAGCAAACACAGCTCTAGCACAATCAATACCCAAATATCCTACAATGTTTGAACTGGATGTTGAGCCTACTATGAACGAACTTGCTGACGCTATACATGCCCTCTCAAGAGGAAAAGCTGCAGGAAATGACAACATTCCCACAGATGTACTAAAGGACAACCTAAGCGTACTACTTCCACACCTATACAAACTGCTAATTAAATGCTGGAGAAACGGAGAAATACCTCATGATATGAGAAATGCCAAGATTATAACGCTGTACAAGAATAAAGGAGACAGGGGCGACTGCAACAATTACAGAGGCATTTCTCTCCTTAGCACAACAGGCAAAGCTTTTGCTAGAGTCGTACTTAATCGCCTGCATAGACTTGCAGAACGGGTGCTTCCCGAGTCCCAATGTGGTTTCAGACCCGGGAGATCAACCATAGATATGATCTTCACTCTTAGACAACTGCAGGAAAAATGTTGGGAACAAAATATGCCGCTCTATATTGCCTTTGTGGATCTCACAAAGGCATTCGACACAGTAAACAGAGATGGTCTCTACAAGGTGTTAGAAGGCATAGGCTGCCCCCCTAAATTACTTAGGCTGATAATTTCCTTCCATGAAGACATGAATGGCAAAGTCCATTTTGATGGGAGTCCATCAGAGAATTTCAAAGTCAACAAAGGAGTGAAACAGGGATGTGTCCTCGCCCCCACCCTTTTTGGTATATTTTTTGCTGCCCTCCTAAATTCTATCTATCTATTGACCTTTCGAGCCGTAACCGGCCCATAGGGCGTAGACCAAGATACACCTTCTCCTACATGAATTTTTGTTCTAGCAGTTTTCTTTTAAAGATATTTTATCAAATCTCGCCATCTGTCTCTGTTCTGTGCAAGCAGTTCTATCTCATTGAGGGAGCCGATTCCTGCTGCTCTTGCCTCTCTCATCAATGTTCTTCTCAGTGTCTCCCTGGGTCTTCCTCTTTTTCTTTTACCTGTTGTTTCCCATATGAGGGCTTGCTTTGCTATTCGATTATTATCTCTTCTCATCACATGTCCAACGTATGACCATCGTCTTTTCTTTATTACTGAAGATATTAGTGGTTGATTGGCCCTCCTAAATTACGCCTTCGAAAACAGCTCAGGAGATATTTACATTCGCACTAGACCAGATGGCTCACTGTTCAACCTAGCACGACTAAGAGCAAAAACCAAAACAAATGTTGCCCTACTTAAAGAATTTTTATTTGCTGACGATGCAGCCCTAGTCGCTCATAGTGAGGCCACCCTACAGTCGCTGATCAACAACTTGGATAAAGCATGCGACCTTTTTTCACTGTCAATTAATGTTCAGAAAACAGTAATACTAAATCAAGGTGACTTCAAACCTCTATCTATTACTCTAAAAGACTGCCCACTAGAATCAGGACAGAAATTTACATATCTTGGATCCACAGTTACGCAAACCATCTCTCTTGATGAAGAAATAAACTGTCGAATTGGTAAGGCAGCTACGACCTTCGGCAAACTTACAAAAAGGGCATGGAACAACACGAAACTAACTCGAAAGACTAAACTCCTAATATATCCAACATGTGTGCTTAGCACACTACTATATGGATCCGAAACCTGGACAACATACTCAAACCAGGAAAAAAGACTAAATGTATTCCACATGCGATGTCTCCGCAAAATAATGCACATCAAATGGCAAGACAAAATAACCAACTTAACTGTCCTGCAACGTGCTAAGACCTTAACAATCATGTCGATGCTCAGAAGTTGAAGGCTAAGATGGCTGGGGCATGTCCAACGGATGGAAGAAAAACGCATTCCTAGGCAAATACTATATGGTGAGCTAAAACACGGAAAAAGACAAATCGGCAGACCTAAACTACGATATAGAGATATCTGCAAATCATCTCTGAAAGACTTCTCCATCTGTGAAAACGACTGGCAACATCTGGCAAGTGATCGCACATCATGGAGAGCATGCATAAGGAACGGTATAACAACATTTGAGACTGTGCTAAGACAGGACTTTGAAGAGAAGAGACTCATGAAAAAGGATGGTAAACCCTGTGGATCAGCGAGCCTGACCTGTTCATTATGTAACCGCGTGTGTTTGTCAAACATTGGTAGAATTAGCCACGAGAGAAGCTGTTCAGCAAAAACAATACCTCAAAAAAATACGCAATAGCCTCCACTAGACCGTCTGACAAGACGAAAAGGGCCATATATTATATGGCATGGAATATCTTTAAGTACGGCATCAAGGGAGAGAGGTATGGACGGCACTCTCACAAAAGATGTTATCAAGGGAAGGTAATGCCCTTAGAACCACTTCCCAAAGTCAGAAATGTTATGAAATGTATTAACTAATTACCATTTACATTATTGTAAATCACTGTTAGACCACTTTCTTAATAATGTAAATTTGATTAAATGAATTATTAGGATTTCATATGCATTAATAATATAACAAAACCTGTTTACGTAAGCGCAAATCAAACATGTATATGTCATGTTGACATAAAATGACATCGTAAACAAATCAACAGTTGATTACACTTATTGACCAATAAGAATTTATATATATATATATATATATATATATATATATATATAAATGTCGGTATGTAATTTCGTACCTTATTAAGACTTTAATAAATAAACCATACACCTATATGGAGTTAATGTTTCAGCAATGTTCAACAACATATAAATCTGTACAATAGGCATGACTTTTTTGTTTTATACTGCAATTAAAGTTTAACATTTTGGAATAAATAATAATAGTACCGAAAAAAAATTATTGCAGCTCTTGAAATACGTGTTTAATTAAACACATTGAAATAGCAACTGTGCACACAAAAATGACAGACTGCAATATTGCTATGTTATGTAATGTTGTACTGAGTTGTGATATCACATATTATATTATGCTGTCTTCTGTTAGTTTATGTTAAATACACCCAGAGCCAAATATTACGTGGGAGTAAAAAAGACAAGTAAAGCACCCCCGTCACGCCAAGTGGCGTATAGGGAATATGGTGTTAATGACCATAAATTTTACAGACCTTCGGCACATGATTTTTGGGGTAATGTGGTCGGTATTACGCCCGTGCCGCTTTACTTTCCCAGAAAAAAAATCCGGTTCCCATTAAAGGCTGGGTGAACCGGAAGCCGTCGGTTGGGATCGAACCCTACCTCTTTCCTTTGTAGTCCAGTTCACTAACCACTGAGCTATCGCGGCTCCCAAATACTACGTGAAGGTCAGGACAAATGTTCTCCATCTTACAGCTTAAAGAGGGTGTCTAAATTCCAAACACTCAAATACTGTGTTTTTTTATTCAGTTTCTTTTTACCAAACATCATCTCTCTTCTTTCCTTCTGTTAGATATCGATATTGACTTCAGTAAAACACTATACTTTGGTCAAGAGCTTTTCAAAAAGAGCCAAAATTCGTGTCACTCAGAGCCCTCCCTGAAGGTCAGAATATCTCATAAACATTTCAAGATTTGAGAATGTCTTCTGAAGTTCTGAAAGTGGACCAACATCACTTCTGCGAGTTCGAAGTTTTGGAGATTATAGAAAATATTGACATAAGATCTTCCATTTCTACCAAATGGTTAATATGAAGATCATCAGGAGATCTATTCAGAACAACAACAGAACAAATTAATTTTCAGCAATTTAGTACAGATCTGATGAGTTATCACAAATGTCATCATCTTATATGACCTGTCATTGGAAAATTATCAAATATTTTGAGAAAGTAAAATCAATCACAAACTTGCTCATTGGTTTCAACAAAGAAGAAATGTACGCATAAGTAATTGGATGACTTCTAGACTAGATCGGTTACGCTTTGTTTCAGAATTCAAGAAGAACGTGTATTCTTTGGATCAAAGTAAAAGCCAAAAACACCTTGATTGAAAACAATGATGACAAAGGCTATGTGTGTGACAGACATGGGTCAGGCTGTGACGCATGACTACAGATCAAGAGGAGATGCCGATAATTGATGCGATCTACAATTAAATATAACGCCACATGGAATGCCGTTTTAAACAGATTTGTGGCAATGTATATAAAAGAAAAAACGAAAGGAATTCCTTTTGGCATCTGTGCTATTTATCTTGAATAACTTCAAAGATTATCATCAAATGACGTTTTAGAAAAGACTATTATAAATATTAATGCATGTACTCGTGTATAGAAATTGTTATCGAGTTATTTGCGGGTCTCCGAACATGTTCATAGGTGCACAGACCCCTTCCTCAGCAAGAACCGCAGCGACAGATACTGACGACTAAAGTTCTGTGTTGGTTGATAAGTCCTCTTATCGCCCACTAAGTTTCTCGTTTCTGGCTGTGTCCATCTTAACTCCCTTCTCTTTTATTCGAAGGAAATGCATGCAGCAAATTCTCAAAAGATCCTGTCCTGAACTTTCATAGAGCACAACAAACAAGAATATTTCGACTGCAATGAGAACATTGTTAATTGAACCGCCCACCTATACAGACAGCAAATGATTACATCCCAACTGTGCTTGTCAAGCTAGTCTATAGACACCAGAAAGTGACCTTCATGAATTTGAAGTGTACAGAGAACTAAGAAATGAATCCCGACCCCAAGATAACTGCAGACAAACTATGCGCTACATATCATGATCTTTTAAAGATTAAATAGATGGATTCTCTGTGCATTGTGCTGTGTATAGGAAACTGAACGTTAAGAAGAAGATTAATCTCAGATTAATCTCACCTCTTGTTATATCTGCATCTAAATCCATTTGACTTGTATACTGCAAATTGACTTGATTTGTTTATCTACAAATTGATGTGACTTGTATATCTGCAAATTGACTTGATTTGTTTATCTGCAAATTGACTTGACTTGTATATCTGCAAATTGACTTGACTTGTAAATCTGCCAAACATTATAACCCGCACGAGTTTGAATGTGTTATGTTTGTATCAAATGCAAGATAAAATCATATTTACACCTCTGGTAAACACATAGACAAACCTTCCAAACAGCAACAAGCTTGTTTTAATAAAATATCAAGGGGATTCAAAAGATATAAACTTGATTTTTACATTACAGACAATATTAATATTTATAACTGGTTCTCGTAATTGGGAACAAACATATTGTGCACAATCGACAATCGATTTTATTAAAAATCATGGTTATATTACTCTTGATCACTTTAGACAATTATTTAACATTGCAGAAAATGCTGGATCATCAGGGCATTGTTTATAAACATGTAAATATATCACGCGATCTGCTGTCGTACTATCTGCTCATTTATCAAACAGTTGTCATTACTAGTAAACTTGAAGGTCGAAATGGTCACACACAAAACATATGTTTAAAGTACATATGAAATTCTATGTTATCCCTGTTTAGCATTGTGTCTATGGAAGTTATAAATGGAGGATACTACAACAAGTAAAATAGTAGCTGAATAAAATTATTTCCATCATTTTAAAAATTTGATAAATAATCGCTATCTCCTTATCTCCATCGTCTTTCACCGACTCGGGTTAAGAGTGAGATACAAAGTTCATAGTCATGCTCGTCTGGCAACGTCAGCCATTGACACATTATTTTGCTGTAAAGTTAAACATATAAGAACATCAGAAAAAGTGTTCCGCCTGCATCAAACATACAGAAAGGCAATAACTTTGACTGCGACTTCACATAAAATGAAACCTAATATCCCGGAAGGGCACTGATTAAAATATCCAATTTGACACAAAATAAAATATTGTTAAGTGCATTTGTAGATAAAAAAAAAAGATGAAACAAGATGAGATCTATTGAGTTACAGCTGAAAAAGTGTGGGTGTGTTGTTGAGCCCATAAATAATTCCTGGAATTCCGGGAACTTTTCAGACAACATTAAAGACGCGCAACCCAGATGTGCAACATACGGACGCCTAAGGTTATTGTTATGAGGGAGAGTACAATTTATACAGGAAACGACATTGCAGATAGAGACAATACATCAGTCGAACGAACGATAGATAGATAGACAATGGAGGAGCAGCTGAACTGTGAACAAACGGAAAGTAATATCCGACAAACATTTCAGAGTTTATGATACTCAGCGATCATTGTCCGACTTGACCAGGCTAAGTGTTCCTCACAGAGTTGTCGGTTATTAATCAATCCATATGACACGTGATCGTAGAGATGTGAAACAATATTTAGAAGTGGGAATTAGGAACTCCAATACCACTGAATTGGTGTTCAGTCGCTGCTGTAGGGTGAGTATGACACAGCCCTAGGTTAGGCTTACAACGGGTAGATGTGACTATAGCCCGTTTAGAAATGTATGGTCAAAATCAGCATCAATTTTCTCAAAAACTGTTTGGCATAATGTCATCATTTTTGACAAACCACTCAACTTTTCTTGGGCCTAGTAGTATTTGTAAATAAAAATTCCAAATGCAAAGTGGATTTTTTTTTACCAGACATCAGTATTTCTTATATAAATTGTGTAAAAAAACAATAGAGTCATAAAAACATTAGATTGTACAGTACTACACATCCCACATTACAATCCCACGGTAATTGGTTCTCCTTTACATTCTAGTAAGGTTATCTTCGGTCCGGTTATACTCTTTGCACTTTGAGACTACGTGATTGTTTTTATTTTTTTACAATTTGAAAGTGTGCCAGTTATTGTATAAGGGGGGGGGGGGGAGGGGTGTTTGACAGTAAAACCTTAAATTGTCTGTCCTTAAAGCCTTTTGTGCTGTTTTTTTTTACATAAGCTGCATAATCAAATATAAATTTAAAAAGCATTTTAGACAATTAAAAACGTCTTATGCAACAAATCTGTCAATAGAAGTGAGAAAGAGAGTTCATCTGTGCTATATAGTGTACATTCTGATTTATGGAAGCGATTCATAGACAGTAATCAAACAAATGAAAAGACGATTAGAGGTCACAGAGATGGAATTTCTCAGAAGAATGATGAAAGTTCCCTGTACAGCTAAAAAGACCAATGAGGACATTTTCAGAGGCCAACTCAAAAAGGGAGCTCCTAAAAACATAAGAAACAATCACCATTTTTCGGGCACATCATGAGAAGAGGAAAGTTGGAATACTTGGTTACAACTGGCAAAATAAAAGGAAAGAGAGATCGAGGACGACAGAGAGAGAAAATGCTGGATAGCTTGGGGTCATGGCATGGAAAACAGTCAACAACAGAACTGATACGATGCACGGTGGATAGAAAAAGTGTGGAAGGACATGATCGCCTACGCCAACCGGCATGGCATATGACAATGATACAATCAAAATCCTTCCCTAAATGACTTTATCACTGGAAAAAAAAATATTGTATTAAGGTCCAAGAAAATGTTAAGCTGCAACAAAAAATTCACAGCAATCCCCAAAATAGTTTCTGACAAAATTTACTTTAAGTTTGGGTATCAATTTCTGAACGGACTATAGATTGATTCGTTCGGGAAATTTCGTACAAAGCTAGAGATGTAACCGGCAAAGAGAGGCTAACCGTGAAGTTTGATAACATATCCTTGCCAGGACGTTCTGTTAGCCCGTTAGCCTCAAAGTGCTACATGCTACAATAGGGCTACAAACTATAAAAGTCATTAGGTCACAACGCCTTTTAAATCATGACCCAGCCGAGTATGTCCCCTTACAATGTCAAAAAGCTAAATAGACTAAATTACCTGCTCAACAGGGGACCATGTATGATGCTCATTTGTCTCCTATTGCAAATTTCTATATAAAAACTTCTTTTTTTTTTACATCAACTGCTTGTTGTTATGTTTTTCTGGCTGATTATAATCTCGCTGATGATATTTTTCACTTGTGAAAAGTGCAAAGTATCATCTATTACAAGTTACGGATCCTTTGGGTAAATCAAAGGGGAGCAATAAGTATTTAATCTAGTTGTTGCAAATGTGTTTATTTATTAACGTTCTTTGCATTTCATTTCTTTCATAACTACTTGTTCGTTACATTTCATTACACATCTCATTCTTTAGTATATTTACCATTCTGATGTCATTGTTCAATATATCTTTGACATATTGGAAACTCATTGAGTAGTTAATTATTATTTGCTAAAGGCTTTTGTGAGTTTATGTAGTCAATTGTTATCTTTTATCCCCAAATATATCAACTCACACTCACTCTCACTCTCTCTCTCTCTCTCTCTCTCTCTCTCTCTCTCTCTCTCTCTCTCTCTCTCTCTCTCTCTCTCTCTCTCTCTCTCTCTCTCTCTCTCTCTCTCTCTCTCTCTCTCTCTCTCTCTCGGTCTACCATGGGTTTTATTTCTTTCCTTGAAATGATATTTTCTTTGGTTAGTTCATTTATAAGGGGACTGCAGCTGCCTTTCTTTGTTTGGATCCTTCAATTCGATGAGATGTTAATTCGGATGATTCCACTGGCACGGGCGATTGAGCAATTATGAATTTAATTCATTTGCAGTGACACTGGGGCTTTCGACTAACTACAACTACAATTACTATGTGTAGCTTATTTGTTTGCGATTTACGCATTTTCTATAATCTTTACTTTCGCATTATCTGATTGTAGTTGTATCGAAGTGGTTAATGCCACGGTTCCCAACCTGTTGATAGCTCCCCCACTTTCCTATCCCAAGTGGAGCGTCCTGAATTGTTTTCTGAGAAGTTCCAGGTTATTTTTCAAAAGCAATTATTTTTACAGGAAGTTTCACTCGGGATGAGAAGCCGCAAGCAATGCTGCAGGAAACAGATGTAAAATAAGCAGAGAATGCAGCTAAAGTTGTAGAGACACAAGACAAACTAAGACGTTTCGGTTAACGCCATCGTTAGGTACACAATAACAGATATTAATTAATACAAAGACAAACACGAAAGACGAGTTGTAATCTCAAATCACAAAATGGAGGAAAAAAATTAATGTCCAGGACTTTTTTTTGTAAGAAATTCAGATATATATCATAGGAGCGGGACATGAATATGCACTAGTATAAGTCTTGGAATTAATCAGGAGATTGATCATATATGAAGAGGAAAGAAATATGACGCGGGTACAATAGATATGAAAACCCATGCATCAAAAGGCATTGCTAATAAAAGTGCACTAAGATACGCCTGCAGCAAAAGAAGTAAGTAAAACAGACATAGAAAGAACGTGTCATGACAAAAGAACATAGCAACGATACAACAAGAAACGCAGCAGCTTGGACAGAAACGGGAAGAACGAACTTCAGAAGAAAATCGTCCCTGACTGGAGACGGTCACGTTGAGGACACCATGTTGGATATACAACATCAAGAGAAATTAACAGATATAATAAAGAATAGAAGAACACTGAACAGATGATTGGGGACAAGCTAATTTAGGAGCCATAAGAGAGAGATAGAGAGAGAGAGAGGTCCACCCAAAGTGAAAAGAGATTGAAAGGAAGCAATCAAAGTTAGTGGTCTAACATCAACTGCTAGGGTGAACATTGGTATCAAGTAAAAACATAGACAGACTAGTACAGTACTAGGGAATAATAGAACAAAGAAGTATGTGTTAGCACTCGGAAAAATTGACAGACAAACAACAATAGAAAAAAACGAAGAACAATATATGGTCCGAAGCGGGATCGAACCCGTACTCAGTGGCACCGCGCCTTGCCAGGAGAAGCCGAACGCTTGGCACACTGCCACGCAGCTAACTAAAAAAAATGGCTATTGTATCAGTGTCTGAATACACAAGTATTCAGCCCTACTGGGAGATACTTGCATTAATAGGAAAGTACAAATATACAATTTATTTCCGGTCTGTGATCGTTACCTTATGCTATAGTCATTGAGAACGCCTTCGTGTAAGACACTGCTACAATAGCCAATTTTTTTAGTTGGCTGCGTGGCAGTGTGCCAAGCGTTCGGATTCTCGTGGCAAGGCGCGGTGCCACTGAGTACGGGTTCGGGTTCGATCCCGCTTCGGACCATATATTGTTCTTCGTTTTTTTTTTCTATTGTTGTTTGTCTGTCAATTTTTTCGAGTGCTAACACATAATTCTTTGTTCTATTATTCCCTATTATCGCCTCGGAAGTTCCCCATATAATAATATTTATGTATTATTATTTGTACCTAGTACAGTACTAGGAGGTTACCAGGAGAAAAATGACATATCACCGAACTGGAGAACAGGAGTAATTCCTAAAGCGGTCACAATTTAGTAGAGAGAATTCAGTGGGTGGGCTATGAGAATTCAGCAAACAACCAGAACGTGGTTAATGATCGAATAACAGGAACACATTGTCAAACGGCCGTTATTTCAGTGGTCAATAAATACAAATAAGGTTATCAATAGAAGGAACTGGAGGGTTTTTAGATAATATGGAAAATATCTGATTACTGTGACAGGAAGGACATGTGTAACATTATTGGAATAAGAAATAATTTGGTAACACACATTATTTTTAATAATTTGGTGAAAAATTATTAGTTAGATTAGGAGACAACGGAATTATTAGTTAGATTAGGAAACAACGGAATTATTAGTTAGATTAGGAGACATTGGAATTATTAGTTAGATTAGGAGACAATGAAATTATTAGTTAGATTAGGAGACAATGGAATTATTAGTTAGATTAGGAGACATTGGAATTATTAGTTAGATTAGAAAACAACGGAATTATTAGTTAGATTAGGAGACAATGGAATTATTAGTTAGATTAGGAGACAATGGAATTATTAGTTAGATTAGGAGACAACGGAATTATTAGTTATATTAGGAGACAATGGAATTATTAGTTAGATTAGGAGACAACGGAATTATTAGTTAGATTAGGAGACAACGGAATTATTAGTTAGATTAGAAGACAACGGAATTATTAGTTAGATTAGGAGACAACGGAATTATTAGTTAGATTAGGAGACAATGGAATTATTGGTTAGATTAGGAGACAATGGAATTATTAGTTAGATTAGGGGACAATGGAATTATTAGTTAGATTAGGAGACAATGGAATTATTAGTTAGATTAGGGGACAATGGAATTATTAGTTAGATTAGGAGACAATGGAATTATAAGTTAGATTAGAAGACAACGGAATTATTAGTTAGATTAGGAGACAACGGAATTATTAGTTAGATTAGGGGACAATGGAATTATTGGTTAGATTAGGAGACAATGGAATTATTAGTTAGATTAGGAGACAATGGAATTATTAGTTAGATTAGGGGACAATGGAATTATTAGTTAGATTAGGAGACAATGGAATTATTAGTTAGATTAGGAGACAACGGAATTATTAGTTAGATTAGGAGACAACGGAATTATTAGTTAGATTAGGAGACAACGGGATTATTATTTAGATTAGGAGACAACGAAATTATTAGTTAGATTAGGAGACAATGGAATTTTAAGTTACTTCGTTAATTCATTCATTATAATTTCAGGTGTCTATAAGAGGGGATGTCTTCACTGGGAGATCTTCTTGTATTTATTGACTTAACTTTAGATAACGTGGACATTGCAGGACGTGGAACAAGAACCAGATGATATAGCCGACCAACTTAGACAGAAGATCGAAATAAAATCCAGATATATATAATTTTAACTTAGAAATTACACTTTCCATTTAACCACACACATTTCATGAATTGTAATTTCTGGAATAAAGTACGCTAAGTTGATCTTGGATTAAAAACTATGAATTGAAACTTCTTCATGAATATCATGTCAATGTTGCATTCAGTGAATAATATGTGTTACACGATTGTCTGTTCTTGATTCATTACTGGGATAGCTGATTGTCCAGGGCCATTGATTTAAATTATTCTTTGATTGATAAATTTACTTGTTGCAACATAGTTAGCATTAATGTGTGTGTCCCTAATTTATGAGAGAGTTTACGTTGATAGTGTTATCCAACACTTACATGGTTCAGTGCCATATGGACTCTTGCATTTCGCTGTAGATAACAGTGTTAATCGCCTCTCGAAAAAAAGAATGAGTTCACAAGGTTTATGATAGTTCTGACACTAGAATAAGTTCACAAGGTTTATGATAGTTTTGACACTAGAATAAGTTCACACGGTTTATGATAGTTCTGACACTAGAATAAGTTCACAAGGTTTATGATAGTTCTGACACTAGAATAAGTTCACAAGGTTTATGATAGTTCTGACACTAGAATAAGTTCACAAGGTTTATGATAGTTCTGACACTAGAATAAGTTCACAAGGTTTATGATAGTTCTGACACTAGAATAAGTTCACAAGGTTTATGATAGTTCTGACACTAGAATAAGTTCACAAGGTTTATGATAGTTCTGACACTAGAATAAGTTCACAAGGTTTATGATAGTTCTGACACTAGAATAAGTTCACAAGGTTTATGATAGTTCTGACACTAGAATAAGTTCACAAGGCTTATGATAGTTCTGACACTAGAATAAGTTTCTATGATATAGTGTAACAATAACATTTTAGTGACAATCGTTTTTCTGACAGTATCGTTTCGATAACAAATTGGAAAAAGTAAACAAAAACGGGAGGATAAAGAAGAGAGTTCTGAATACAATGTGTGTTTCCGTCACAAGATAGTCAAAAGGCAGGTAGGATGGCAAAAAATGAGCCAAACACGGTGAAAAAGAAGTACGGGTATTCATCCTAAGGGTACCGTTTTCTGCCATTGAGATGTTACCTTTCATATTGATCATTTATTATGTGACCAAAAGGCACATAAGTCCTGGCCATTGTTCCTTTTCCACTATTTTGTGACTTCAGAGTAGAATTTAAATGACTGGGAACATCTGGTATGTGATCGCACATCATGAAGTGCATGTGTAAGGAATAGTATAACATCATTTGAGACTGGAAAAAGTAAAGTAAAGAGCGCCCGTCACGCCAAGTGGTGTATAGGAAATATGGTGTTAGTGACTATACATTTTGTAGACCTTCAGCACATGATTTTTGGGGTAATGTGGTCGGTATAACGCCGGCGTCGCTTTACTTTCCCACAAAAAATCTGGTACCCATTTAAGGTTGGGAGAACCCGGCCCCGTCGGTTGGGATGGAACCCTACCCCTTGTCCTTTGTAGTCCAGTTCACTAACCACTGAGCTATCGGGGCTGCCCATTTGAGACTGTGCTAAGGCAAAATCTAGAAGAGAAAGGACTCAAGAAAAAGGATGGCAAAACCCTGTGGATCAATGGGCTTGACTTGTTCACACTGTGTGGCCATGTGTGTTAGTCAAACATTGGTAGAATTAGCCACGAGTGAAGCTGTTCGACAAAAACAAAGCCTCAAAAAATACACAATAGCCTCCACTAGACCGTCTGACAAGACGAAAAGGGCCATATATATAATATAATATAGTATAGTATAGTATAGTATAGTATAGTATAGCATAGCATAGCATAGCATAGCATAGCATAGCATAGCATAGCATAGTATAGTATAGTATAGTATAGTATAGTATAGTATAGTATAGTATAGTATAGTATAGTATAGTATAGTATAGTATAGTATAGTATAGTATAGTATAGTATAGTATAGTATAGTATAGTATAGTATAGTATAGTATAGTATAGTATAGTATAGTATAGTATAGTATAATTTATAATATAATATATATTAGTATTTGCCTCTCATGTTTGTCGTTGTGTTAATAATTATTGCATTTTGATCCTGATGAAAGCTTTAGCCGAAGCGTCGTAGTTTGTCTCGTCTCTTTACAATTTTAGCTGCTTAATATTATTTCATGATATTTTACATAATTCCAGACAATCTTTTTTTGTAATATGAAGTCTAATTATTTTTTTTTCCATAGAGTAAACTAATTAATAATAATCTATATAACATAAATTAAAGGAAATTGTGGTGAGTATTGCACACGCAGAATGTGCAACACTAAATGGTCCAAATTTACAATGTCAATTTATAATCACAATTGATATCCTGAAATCAATAACAGAGAGATCTTTATCAAGCACATACGAGATATACATATACAAACAGTCGCAACAAGTTTATTAAAACAGTGAGATCAACTTAACAAACGTACATATGGAAAATAATTTCAGCCAATTGAAGATAGTTCGACTTCTCTCGATTGTTTAAAAAAAAAATTACATGCTTCAGTCCAACTATAATCCGCTCAAAATTCGTGAAGACAGTGTCATTCAATTTTGTCGCAAACTATTTGATTAACTGCAGTGAATTTTTGCATTACTCTTAGATTTTACCTGACCTTAAGATTTGCAAAAATAACATTTAAGCCCAAAGGCAGCCTGAATTTTGCACAAATAGAGTTTTGTTTATCATTTCAGAAAATGTATTAAAAGAGTAATCAATCTATCTATCTATCTATCTATCTATCTATCTATCTATCTATCTATCTATCTATCTATCTATCTATCTATCTATCTATCTATCTATCTATCTATCTATCTATCTATCTATCTATCTATCTATCTATCTATCTATCTATCTATCTATCTATCTATCTATCTATCTATCTATCTATCTATCTATCTATCTATCTATCTATCTAGCTAGCTACCTACCTACCTACCTACCTACCTACCTACCTACCTACCTACCTACCTACCTACCTACCTATCTATCTATCTATCTATCTATCTATCTATCTATCTATCTCTATCTATCTATCTATCTATCTATCTATCTATCTATCTATCTATCTAGCTACCTACCTACCTACCTACCTACCTACCTACCTACCTACCTACCTACCTACCTACCTACCTACCTATCTATCTATCTATCTATCTATCTATACCTACCTACCTACCTACCTACCTACCTACCTACCTACCTACCTACCTACCTACCTACCTACCTACCTACCTACCTACCTACCTACCTACCTATCTATCTATCTATCTATCTATCTATCTATCTATCTATCTATCTATCTATCTAGCTAGCTAGCTAGCTAGCTAGCTACCTACCTACCTACCTACCTACCTACCTACCTACCTACCTACCTACCTACCTACCTACCTACCTACCTACCTACCTACCTACCTACCTACCTACCTACCTACCTACCTACCTATCTATCTATCTATCTATCTATCTATCTATCTATCTAATCTATCTATCTATCTATCTATCTATCTATCTATCTATCTATCTATCTATCTATCTATCTATCTATCTATCTACCTACCTACCTACCTACCTAGCTATCTATCTATCTATCTATCTATCTAGCTACCTACCTACCTACCTACCTACCTACCTACCTACCTACCTATCTATCTATCTATCTATCTATCTATCTATCTATCTATCTATCTATCTATCTATCTATCTATCTATCTATCTATCTATCTATCTATCTATCTATCTATCTATCTATCTATCTATCTATCTATCTATCTATCTATCTATCTGCCTAATTATAATGTTCTGGTCCACTGTGTAATTATTACCTTCTTGGAGAGATACCACCGTGCCGTATATGAAACAAACAACTACACCATAGTTCTCTTCTTAACCACGTTTACACTTCTGTTGTGCGCTAAAAATAATTCGTAAAAGGTATTCATTAAAAAAACGTTCCAACATATTATCTTTTTTTAAGCTTAACTGCAAAGTTAATTAATAACACAAGCCAGTTCGTTGTGAGCAAAATACAAATTAGATAAGGAAGGGCTAAGATCTCTCGTTTCTTAATTTCTCAAAGTAGTAAATATTTGTTTAATTTTTTGTTCTCTTTGTTGGCTATTATAAATAATCTTTGAGAACTTTTTGAGAAAAGTGAATCATAAATGTGTCTGAAATATAATAATTAATAGAGTGATGTAAGCTCGACGTAGCATGATAGATGTATTTACTGCCTTAATTATACAGTATCGTATAAATTATATCATCATCATCATGTGTCATACCGGTTGGCGTAGTCGATCATGTCCTTCCACAATCTTCTATCCACAGTGAAACGTATCAGTTCTGTTGTTGATAGCTTGCCATGCCATGACACCAATCCATCTAGTATTTTCCCTCATTGTCGTCCGCGATCTCTCTTTCCTTTTATTTTGCCAGTTGTAACCAAGTATTCCAACTTTTCTCTTCTCATGGTGTGCCCGAAAAATTGTGATTGTTTCTTTCTGATGTTTTTTAATATAAATTATATACGCTTAATTATTTAGTATTTACTTGACTCTCAAAAACAAGCATTGCGGATACAGTCAACCATGTTGGTAAATACACAGGAATAGTTACATTTATCAGGATTTTTTCATGAGAATGTTGAAAACTTAATGGAACCATGAGAAGGTATATTAAACGTTAAGATCTTCCACTAATATAGTGTATTATATGGACCATTCTTTTATAGCGCGTTACAAATGTAAAATCTCTCTCTCATTTTCTCTCTCTCTTTCTCTCTCTCAATCTCTCGCTCTCTCTCTCTCTCTCTATATATATATATATATATATATATATATATATATATGCTTTAATCCTCTAGAATAAAGCAAATAAAACGTTATGTTTTGAAAGGTTAACAATTAGTCCTTGCTGATTATAGTCAACAAAAAGAGGTCTAGTTTGGATAAAAACATTTCGAAATAATTAACTCATAATAATAATTAAAACATACATAACTGTAGTTTATGTTTGTCTACACCCACGCTGGTAGAATAAAGGAAACAAGTAAGTCGATAACAGCATGGGCGCAGAAAGGTGTTGGAAGAGACCGTGAGAACAGTAACATGCAGGCATATGGAGTACGAATGATTATTTTTCAGCGTTGGTTTTAAAAGAACATGAGCAAAGAAAACATCAATGTAGTTATGGTGAAGAATCTATTGACTTATTACATGAACCTATTTCACTGCAATTGAAGCAGGCCCAATGGTGTTCAGTACTTTTGGTATGCAGTGAGGAGTATCGATGGGTTCAGCAGCTCGCTAATTATACACATTTGTACTGATCATCTAATATGTAAGGAAGTTTATATCATAGAACCCTCATTAACGATTTCAGAATCAAAACTAATGTTCTCTTCTTGCGCAGAACTCAAATCTCTGGTGCAAGTTGGCATTTCCATCAATGAAAATTGTTGCTGGAATGGTCGTCTCTGACGAGGGTTTGTTGATCTTCTTGCCGATGGGAAGTCAGACCTGCCAATAGAGTTACGAGTTTCAGAGAACTCCTGTCTCCGCAGGCCGGAAGCCTGAGTTAAGGTTCTGGCTACCATCTCTGGTAAGGCGTCAAGGTCCATCTGTAACAAACAATGAAAGAGATGAAGACTAATCAGGTATCACAACTAATGTGTTTGTTTTTTTAATTGCCAATTCATTTCACAACATTATGTACACAGTGATTATATCACATCTAATAGTTAATATCGCGGCTCTCTTTCAGCTGGAACGCATTCTGCTAAACTGTTAGACTTTAACGACCGCAAGTATATATTATACAAATAATTAAGTTTGCTGTCAGGTATATTCTCATGTAATGGTCGTTGGTTCTTAAATATTATGTAGAGCCAGTCTTAACATATGGATGTAAATCATGGACAATAGGGTAACAGACAAGAAAATCAGTGGAATCTGTAGAAATGTGGTTTTACAGAAGAATGTTGAGAATCCCATGGACAGCTAAGAAGAGTGATGAAAACGTTCTGAAAGAGGCCAAAGCAAAAAGATAGCTAATTTCCAATATTAGGAAGAAACAATAATCATTTTTTGGCCGTGTAATGAGAAAAGAACAGCTGGAATATATTGTGGCAACTGGGAAATTGAGGGACGAAGAGATAGAGTGAAACAGAGAGAAAAGATACCAGACAGCTCAAGAGAAGGTCAAAAACAGAAATGATAAATAACTGTCCAGACCGAAAGTTGTGAAGAAACATGATCACCTACGCCAGCAGGCCCGGTACTTGGTGATGATAATGAATGGTCATTGACAACATGAATACAAATGTAAGCACATCCGAGCTTCATCGGTCTGGTATATTCATCGGTCTGGTATATTCTTCGGTCTGGTATATTCATCGGTCTGGTATATTCATCGGTCTGGTATATTCTTCGGTCTGGTATATTCATCGGTCTGGTATATTCATCGGTCTGGTATATTCATCGGTCTGGTATATTCATCGGTCTGGTATATTCATCGGTCTGGTATATTCATCGGTCTGGTATATTCATCGGTCTAGTATATTCAAATGTCTGGTATATTCAAATGTCTGGTATATTCATCGGTCTGGTATATTCTTCGGTCTGGTATATTCAAATGTCTGGTATATTCATCGGTCTGGTATATTCATCGGTCTAGTATATTCATCGGTCTAGTATATTCATCGGTCTGGTATATTCATCGGTCTGGTATATTCATCGGTCTAGTATATTCATCGGTCTAGTATATTCATCGGTCTGGTATATTCATCGGTCTGGTATATTCATCGGTCTAGTATATTCATCGGTCTAGTATATTCATCGGTCTGGTATATTCATCGGTCTGGTATATTCATCGGTCTGGTATATTCATCGGTCTAGTATATTCATCGGTCTAGTATATTCATCGGTCTGGTATATTCATCGGTCTGGTATATTCAAATGTCTGGTATATTCATCGGTCTAGTATATTCAAATGTCTGGTATATTCAAATGTCTGGTATATTCATCGGTCTGGTATATTCATCGGTCAGGTATATTCAAATGTCTGGTATATTCAAATGTCTGGTATATTCAAATGTCTGGTATATTCATCGGTCAGGTATATTCATCGGTCTGGTATATTCAAATGTCTGGTATATTCATCGGTCTGGTATATTCATCGGTCTGGTATATTCATCGGTCTGGTATATTCATCGGTCTGGTATATTCATCGGTCTAGTATATATTCATCGGTCTGGTATATTCATCGGTCTGGTATATTCATCGGTCTAGTATATTCAAATGTCTGGTATATTCAAATGTCTGGTATATTCATCGGTCTGGTATATTCTTCGGTCTGGTATATTCAAATGTCTGGTATATTCATCGGTCTGGTATATTCATCGGTCTGGTATATTCTTCGGTCTGGTATATTCAAATGTCTGGTATATTCATCGGTCTGGTATATTCAAATGTCTGGTATATTCATCGGTCTGGTATATTCATCGGTCTAGTATATTCATCGGTCTGGTATATTCATCGGTCTAGTATATTCATCGGTCTGGTATATTCATCGGTCTGGTATATTCAAATGTCTGGTATATTCATCGGTCTGGTATATTCATCGGTCTGGTATATTCAAATGTCTGGTATATTCATCGGTCTGGTATATTCATTGGTCTGGTATATTCAAATATATTCTACATATTTGGTTGTAGGACGAGGTTCTGATAAACATTTTGTCAGACAAAAGCCGTTGTTAAGGTTACTATTTGCCAAAAGTAGAAACGTAAAGTTAAAAGTACAATACCCATTACTAATCGTTCGGTGATTCAGTTGCATGTCATGTTATGTCGACGCTCATCTAATTTGTTATTCTTTGCGAGATGTCTTTCTATCTATGTCAACTGGTTTACGTTCACAGTTGCATCTGAATATTATTACATCATTACAAGAAATATTTTTGTTTCCTTTTTAAATTTAACGGACAAATTCCTCTTCATTGATCGCCCGTAAAAAAATACGTTAGCTTGCGTAAATGTTTCAATTTCTCTTTATCAACTAGGATGTGCCATTCAAGAGACATAACATATTGCACTTCTAAAATGAATAAATATTTAAATAAAATATCAATCACAAACATCTGTGTCTCTTGCATTCATTTCTTCATCAAGGACAAGCAAAATATTTGCTCCCTGCCACCGACCTGTAGCTGTGCCAGCTTCTCTTCTATTTTGTCGATCTGCTTCTCCATCAGGGTCTGGGTGGCGTGCATCTCGACAACAAGATCTTGAATGTTGGTGTGGGTCTGGGGATTAGATAAAGTCAGAGAAATAGACACATTTTCTCATATTATCGATGGCAAATAACAATCACAGAGCAGAATCTAAGCAGCTCTCGTTTCATGTACGAGATGAGGAAACACTTTTCATACCACCATTAGTGTAGTGACGTCTGAGGACATAAATAAATTGTGAAGAGGATACAGAACTGGTTTGGCAATACAGTAATCATGTGTCCAATCTTTCTCTACAGTCCACAAAACCGAGAAGCTTAATGGTGATAATAGTTCTAGATTTTTTTCATCTTCAAAAGATATATCTATGGGGATGAGATTGAACACTTCGCTCACCTTCTACAATATGTAGAGTGAAGAACTTAAAATAAGCTAACATACGGAACATAAATATTTATATGTTTCAGTAGTTAGTATTACAATAAATTCTTATGCTGCATGCTCTTTTAAAACTGGGCAACTTTTCTCGTCTTTGAATCTGTCAATATTGAATAGGAAAGGCCAATCGATCGTAGAATGAACAAGATGCATTTGTATTACATGACGTTATCTTCTTGTTACTGCGTTTTTTCTCTTCTGATTTTAACATCATTTCTACAAATGTTTTTCTATTTTTTATATTTTTTGTCCTCCATGTGCCACAATGTAACGCAAGATTTTTCCACTTTCATTCTCGAAAGCGAATACACAAAAAAAGACCCTGAAAACACATTTATATCTTGGTATTGATCCACACATAGACCTATTTCAACCCTAAGCTCCCAAAGCCAGTGACGTGCATTCATGACAAACTAGGTAAGCGTTGCTGGTATAACACCCATAGAAAGTCAATTGAAATGTCAGCTTTCAGTTACTGACTCAACTTATCAAAGGTTTTTATTAAAATATTAAATATGCTGTTTTCACCAAACAGAAGGCTCCCAATTGACTACAGGCCACAATTAGCTTCGCTGGTCCATGCACGAATAGTAGTTAAGTTTGTGCTCAGTTTCACTGTTTCATAACTACATAAGGTCACGAATAAGCACTGCTTTCTCGTAAAATAGTAAAATTCAGAGCTTACTCACATACGAAATCCACTCTACACCAGTGCCCAACACAATAATTATTTGGGAATACTATAGTAGTCCATTCTTCTCTAACTACACAAGCACTATAATCTCCAACTCTTATGTGTTACCATGACGAGTAGGAGTTTGGTTCGTTTCAAGACGTTAGAGTTGGAACTTTTCCCTGTCATTTATTTAACTTTCATTATTTTGCGCAGACAACGCACATGAAAACTGTTTTAACTTCTGTCTTACCCTGCATAGGTAGTCCAAGTTTCGAATCCATATAGAAGTGTGATAAGTATACAACTTTGATTAATTACAAACCTGCCTTGATGCTTGTTTTATATTGACTCATGTTATTGTTTAGCCGTGATAGCTCAGTGGTTAGTGAACTGAACTACAAAGGACAAGAGGTAGGGTTCGATCCTACCGACGGCTTCCGGGTTCACCCAGCCTTTAATTGGTACCGGAATTTTTCTGGGAAAGTAAAGCGGCATGGGCATAATACCGACCACATTGACCCAAAAATCATGTGCCGAAGGTCTGTAAAATTTATGGTCATTAACACCATATTCCCTATACGCCACTTGGCGTGACGGGGGCACTTTACTTACTTTACTATGTTATTGTTTTAATTTACCAATTGTTGAAGTTTAATTTCCGATTGGGGTAGTTATGTCTTCAGCAAGTCAGATTGCGCTTTTTACCGTAGAGCTGAGGTTAGTGAACTTTCAGACATTCATGTCTTGTATTATTTAAAGTGATACTCGTAGTTTCAGACCTGACTACACCCTGTTGGAAAACCAGTCTTCTGTACTAGACACTTACTAACAAAGCGGACAATTCATGTGATCTAGCTTTATATATATATATATTGTTCTGCCATTTAATCATTATATGGGATATGCAGGGAAAGGAGTCTTTTGGATCGGAGAATAATCGCTAAACGCCCATTGTCATGAATTGTTCGGATTTTTTTTTTATTACTTTTGTTAGAAGCAAACAAATACAAGGTAAAAGAGGCAAAGGCAAACCAAGACTAACATGGACGAGTAACATAGAAAGATGGTCAAGTCAATCTATGACAGCCTGCATCATCAAAGCAAGAAACAGAGTAGAATGGCGATCCATGGGAGCCAACCTTCGTTGCGGAGAAGGCACACGATGATGATGATGATGATGATGATGATGATGAGAAGCAAACAAAGAAGAAACACCCGGATCATCTTAACCCACTTCAACATTTCCTTGTCAACGACAATATGGCGATTTGTCCACCCGCTCATCCCTCACACAGAAATAGACATGGAAACAAAAGTCTCAACTGAAATGTTTTCTCTTCTAACATCTTTTCTAAGTGCCAATTATGATATATATAATGATGTATTAACATAGCAAGTATATTTTGAGTTCAATGTCCCTTGAGCGTCTTAAGTAGTGAATAAGTTTTAGATATCATTTACATGTATCAGTACCCAAAATCAATATTACTGTATAGAAGATAATCATAGACAGTAGATAAGACCTGACAAGTATATTAGTATATCAGAAAGAAATGCGGCTGCTAGTTTGACTGACTCGGACTTCTACATTTGGAATAGTATTTGAATTCCGCTGTCATGAAATAGTTATCGCACTTGTCTACCTACTATATAGATGGTATCAGTTCAATTTCTAAAACGTGAGTCCGGTGTGGACTCAACCTGTTAAAATATTTGATTACTTTTACTTCCTGATGGTCTTCATCAGTACAAATAATGTTATCGTAATTACGGTAACCACCCGTAGTGTAGAGACAGCTCTAAGGTCCACTTTCAGTGACAATATTTTCATAAACAATCTCACAACATCGATGCAGCTTCGATCAACCGATCATAATGAATGTTCGAATCATGCTGCCGTGATTACTATACTAATAAAAAATAAAACGATTTAGCTAACGAATGTGCAGTTAATAATACTGAGTTGATTATGTCCAGGTAATCTGCTGTAAATGACCGTATTTGTGAGGCTACTAGAGTTTAATTATGCACGACTTCCTCTATGTTTAGTATTTTAAAAGATTGTCTATTTTCTCTGTCTAATGAATTCTTCATTAAAATGGAGAAAATGCCGTTGACGGGCGAATAATTTGCAGTGTTGAATATCATGTTCCGGGGATAAATGTGTTAAATCTTTTAATTCGGGAACTGTAACGTACATTTTGATTTAAACATTTATTGTATATTGTACAGATGGATATATGCATGAGCGATAATGTTGTGGCAAGAAAAGTCACGAACACTGTGACAGTCATGGTTTTCGACGTCGGTTTGTTGTGTCCTGTTTTCTCCGCAAAGCTGAAACATGCTATTCATTTCATTTAAGTTAACTTTATGAAGGCTTAGTATGAGGCTCTGTACTTTTTTTTTTACGTGCATTAAAAAAAAAATATTTAAGTTGTAATCCTTTGGAACTAGAATGGACATATTCTAGACAAGCATGCATTCAAGGACTTGATTTGCGCAACAATTTGGTTTCTAGGCAGTTATCGATACGATATTCATTGTAACCGTTGAGATAATTCAATTAAGATTGCTTTAATGAGGACATGATGGTTGATGGTACCACGTAGCAGAAACTGCATGAATTAATGGTATACTTAGACTGCATCAACATTAGGTCAAAACGGCAGATACCAGAAAGGTGTGCTACGCGAGCAGTCACAAAAGAGCAGCAGACTACATAACTTGGAGTCGTCACTCTCCACACACTGAGGGACATATTGGGATGAAGATCTGAGCCCTTATTGATATGTAATGACAATGATCAGTCAACTAAAATTATTATAGACAACAAAACAAATCATTTTAATTAAAGCCAATCCTGTTCAAACATATTTTTCGTCTGTTAAATCAAAAATGTACATAAGCAATTATATCTAAACATAGCCTCTGTTTAGAGCAGCTTCATGGTCATTTACGAATGGACATAATCTTTGGTGTCATCACAAAGTTACGCACTGATAATTTGTGCGCCAATATAAATGAGAATTGTCTCCTGCTTTTCCCAGGGGAAATAAAACAAGTTGAACTAAGGGAAGCAACACACGAGTTTGATATTTACAACTGTGACAAGGATAGAAGACTGACACGAGACACGTTAGTGCAATACATGGACAGAAAATAATCACTATCTATCAGACTTGGTAAGGGTATGTGTTTGGTCGAACTGAAAGGACAGAACTACAAGAATGAGAAAGTTGCATATATATATATATATATATATATATATATATGTGTGTGTGTGTGTGTGTGTGTGTGTGTGTGTGTATGGAGAGAGAGAGAGAAGAAGGGGAAGATAATGAAATTTAAATAATTCTTTGTAATTATAAATATAAGATAAATACAGTATATACAATTAATCCTTTTAAATTGATTATTCCATCAGCACCCATAATTTATAGAAGCATGAAATCATAAAAAAGAAATATTACAATTGATCAGCTTGTAATAACATATTTTATTTTTTTATTCAAATTGTTCATTGTTTAATTCTTCCTGTAGATTACAAATGTCATAAACCAGTTTAATATAAGTGTGATAAAGATGAGAGTCATAACACTAGGATGTCATTTTAACGAAAACAAAATCAGTCACAACAGAAAACCAGCAGCGCATGCATTTGCACAGTATTCGGAGAAAATTATAACACTAGATAAGAGAACCAGCAATGATATTAACAAGTTTTTGCAAATCTAAACAACGTCTAGAAATACACTCGGCTTGTGCGTCTAAATTATTTAACAAAGAAGAGGCACATGCAGCGATAACAAGTCAACGATGAAGCTGGATAGATCTTGTGAGCATACGTGATTCAGAAGCAATCACAGGAACTATCAGTGTTAATCACAATCAGTACTAGTAAAATGGCGTCCCATGAATATCTCTAAGTATATTTACCGTTTACTTCTCTTACAAATGTGCAAGATTTTATATTTTTTATTTGCTTTACTGTGTACAAGATGTCTGAATCATTCCCACTGAATTATCAGGTTCCTGGATTCTAACCATCGACTTTGCGAGCCACAACCGGCCCATCGAGCATAGACTAAAATACTCTTTCCCTGTTTCGAAATTTTCTTTCTAACAGTGTCATATTTTTTATAAGATATTTTATCACATCTCATTTGTCTCTGTTTTTTGCTAGCATCTTGATCTCACTGAGGGAGCTGTTTCCTGCTGTCTTTCCTCTCTGATCAATGTTCCTCTCAATGTTTCTTTGGATCGGGTCACTTTCCCTCCTACCTGTTGTTTTCCACTTGAGGACTTGCTTTGATATTCGTTTATTATCTGTTCTCATCACGTGTCCAACATTGGATTACCCGATATTAATTCGATATCCGCCCGTTGTGGTTACAGGGACAATGAACACGGTGAGGGGAGGGCATAATACACATATTGTCATCTATCAAGCATGTCGTGAGGATTGGTCTCAAGGTCTTTGCTGGTGCTATGGAGTTCGTTCATCTCAGCTAATACCATCTTTAGTACTTTCCCTGGTGTGTGGTGGTTTGTTTAATACTCGGGAAAGTGCTGAGGAAGAAATCTGAGCACTGTTGAGTTGTCGGTTGTACAATGAAGATGATATGTCGAGTGAATTAAATTAAACTAAATGTGTATTCAATGGATGTCTGACTAGGTTACACAAAAAATGTACCCAAAGTACAAATAAAATATAGGCATTAACACCATATACGCCAAATACGAGTCGTGACTAGGTTATTTCATCTTCTTTTCTTCATCATGTTTTTACTGTTATACCAAAACAACAAAAGAAACCAGCACTGTCAATAAACCGATTCTCAGGTCATTTCGTCAAACCGGACAGAAGCGAATTGACCAAACTCGAAATGAAAGAACTCCACAACTGTCTCGCGTTAAGCACTCGATCTCCCCCGAGAAGCAAAGTGAAAGCAGGCGACAACACATCTCAAATTAAGCCGAACTTGAAACAAAGGACGTGACAAGCAATTGGGCTCAACAGGTCTCAGCAAGACTACAAGAAATTCCTTCAAGATTTGTCAGTAAACTCCCTGGGGCAGTAGCGCAAAATCAATACAGTGTGTTGGCCATAGAATGAAGGCATGTTTTTTTCAACTCTAAAGATAACAGACGCGGTGAAACTTTAGATTATTGTGCTATACTTACTAAAGATTATTTTTTTACGTTTTGTTGTGAATGCTTGAGTTAAACAGCAGATGGAAAACATAATGGAGGCAATTAAGAAGTTGATTTAAATTATATATGATACAATATATATTGCAGTTCTGGGTCAAAAAATCAAAAATAGGAATATATTGTAAAGAGAAGGAAACTAACTAGATGACAAATCATGAAAGTAGAGACGATTATTATCTTAGCTGACCTTATCTTACCTTGTTTCAGGTCATCTCATCATCCCTGAACTTGTCTTATATTACTTCTTTTCATCTAATCTTCTTATCTTACCACATCGTATCTCACTTTATCTTATCTTATTTCAAGGCAGTATACTAAAAGTAATCTTGGAGGGGAAAATACAAGGTACAAGAGGCAGAGGCAGATCAAGACTAACATGAACTAGTAACATCAAAAGATGAACAAGTCAGCCTATGGCAACCTACATCATCAAAGCAAGAGACAGGCGCTCCATGGTAGTCAACCTTCGATTCGGATAGGACATTCAACGATGATGATTTTAGCTAATCTCATCAAATCTGATCATATCTTATATTACTTCCTCTCATCTTATCTTACCTCATCTTATCTTATTTCATATCATTTTATCTTATATTATCTTATCAACATGTATAGTGAAGCGGTGTGTAAAGTCAGATTAAAAAATAAAATACAGGATCAAATGTCTCACTGACAGTTGTTAGACCCCTACGGGATATTTTTAAAAGCACCTGCTCATAAATTCTTGACGTTCCTCTAGTGTTGAAATTATATAAATCATTAACTGTTCTAGGAAAATAATAGTCTCATTCTCGTCAAACTAATGGTTTCATTTTGTTAGTGGTTTGATGTGTGATTTGGTGTGTTAATAAAAATTATTTTCTTTGTCATTATTTCTCAGTATGTCAAATAACATCTATAAAAATAAAGTATATAAAAGTTATGTCACTAACACCATATTTTCTATACGCCACTTGACATGACGGGGCTATTTACTTTTTAATATGGTTCTTTATTTTTTATGTCTTAGACTAGGATCATGCACGAGACTGACCTTTAGAGCGGTTCTTTTTGTGATTAAATATAAGGATTCTCTTAGAGATGTCAAGTGGTTTGGACAGTATGGTGCTAGTTTTTCTATTTTTTCAGTGACAAACAGTATATTTTATCGATGATGTAATAATATATCACATTAACGTAAGACTGCTCTACTATAAATGTTCTAGTACTATTTGTCGTGACTGGACCGCTGGTTTTTAATTCACTCACTGATTATGAAACGACGGCGACTTGAGCCCGTAGTCCTATCAAACTTGCGTCAACACTCTCACTAATAGATAAGCAATAATGTTTTTACCAAACATCAGGGTTGACATTACAATCAATTGTGAACGATGAAAGCTCAAAACCTGAAATATCAGCTATATAGAACAGCACACACAACAGGAGCTCTTACACGGCTAAAACCTATTAGAAACGATAAGAAGATCACTCATGGCTCTAAAATCAGGATATTGTGAACACTTGTTACGTCAATTATACTAATCCTTTCCGAAACTTGGACTCTTATAGAGGAGCTAAAGTATAAAATACATACTATAGAGATGGAATGATATCGTAAGATTTTAGGCATCTTTTATTTAGATCAAGGAACCAGTTTACAAACGAATACAAAAACAGTTATCGAAGTACATGTTTATCTTTTGACCATTGTAAAAAAATCGCAAAATAAAATGGTTTTGCCATTTATCTCGATAGTCTGGTTTAGCAAAACAACGCTGGGAAGAACTGTGGAAAGAGCAATATGGAGCGGTAGACTTTCTGGAGAAAGAGATGGGAAGATACAACGGACCAACCTAAACTTTGCAGAATCCAACATATTAACTGAAGATAGACAGAAATAGAGTGGGTTGAAAAAATCTGTCTGTGGACCCAAACGACCACTGGGATGTGGAATAAAGAAAACAAAGAAGACAAAAACTACCGCGTTTAGTATGTAGTATGTCTAGAAAGAGTCTCAATTTTTTCCCACTGCGATTCCCTACCGTTTTGCAGTTGTTTTCAATATAAAGTTTCTTAAGTACACATTATACCTCTATGTGATTCACATGTCAATAGCATCTCAACTGTGACCAATATAGCACGGAGTGTATAATCGTTAAGTCGGATTGTGGCAGTACAGTATGTGATAATTTCAAAAGTAAATTTTGAACACATCATCATCCTTCCAGACATTTCAATTGTCAATACACTCATGTCCCCAATACAATAGGCTATAACACATCTCATATTGACGTTGTTAGCCATTTCCGATCAGTCATTTACAAGTCCAGTCTAAAACAGAACGTTGAAAGCATGATCTTTATCAACATTAATAGGACGAGCAAGAAATCTTGCACCTTTGTAAACGTCATACTTAGCAAGAATGATGAGAAAATGCAACGGAAAAAAATCGCCAGAGTTGCACTAGTTATAGGTAGACAGACAGACAGACAGACAGACAGACAGACAGACAGGCAGGCAGGCAGGCAGGCAGGCAGGCAGACAGACAGACAGACAGACAGACAGATAGATAGACAGATAAACAGACAGACAGACAGACAGACAGACAGACAGACAGACAGGCAGGCAGGCAAGCAGGCAGACAGACAGACAGACAGACAGACAGACAGACAGACAGACAGACAGACAGACAGATAGATAGATAGATAGATAGATAGATAGATAGATAGATAGATAGATAGATAGATAGATAGATAGATAGATAGATAGATAGATAGATAGATAGATAGATAGATAGATAGATATGAGTGAGTGAGTGAGTGAGTGAGTGAGTGAGTGAGTGAGTGAGTGAGTGAGTGAATGAGTGAGTGAGTGAGTGAGTGGGTGAGTGAGTGAATGAGTGAGTGAGTGAGTGAGAGTCAGGGAAATAATTTTTTAACAGTGAGTGAGTGAGTGAGAGAACGTGTACAAATGAGTGGTTGATGGAGAGAGGAAGGAAGAGAAAAACCTTCAGAAAATAATTAATTGTAGCGCGTCTTAATGTACCAACAATACAGGGGGAAAACAGTAATGTGAGTTAATTACTGCTGACTTTGATGCAGAGACGGCGAATGGCATGTTCATCACAGCGAGTATTCATTTATTCCTTTGATCAAAATGAACAGTAGCGCTTATTGTATTGCTTCCAATGCGCATCTTTATTGTGTTTCATACTTCAAGAAACCGTGACTGATTCTCTTTGAAAGGTGTCGTGGTTATATCATTTGTCGTTCATGAGTTGCTCGAACTGTCTGAATTAGTGATTTTCCTTTGTTGTTACATGTCTCTGTCACTGCATCTATCCATCTTCTTCTGGGACTTCCTCTTGGTCTTTTTCCATGCATTCTCGAGAAGAACTTCCTTGATGGTGATTGGTAAGGGTTCATTCTGACCAGGTGGCCAAACCATTTAAGTTATTGTTCTATATATTCTTGGAAGGGTTTAGTTCCTACCAATTTTCGTATAGTTTCATTTGGTATTTTATCTCTTCTTTCTTAATTAGTATCGTACATATTTTATTGTGCTCTAGTCGGGTAAAGCTGAAATCTGCTCCAGTTGATATGGAGTAAAGATAGGCCCCTTATGTTGTTAGTTCTGAAAGCATGGTCAGGCAAGAGAGAAGATACCAAATTATTGGTGCTGCACCTCAGCTTTGTTTGATTCTTCAATCTCTTTTGAAGACTTCAGGTATTCTACCGTCACACTGCGCGCTCTCTCATGCGCTTCATGAAAAAGCCGAATCGTGTTCAGTAGGTTTGGTAGGCAGGCAATTATTTTAGCAACAGTTTGTAAATATACTAATGCAAAGTATTATATAATACTCAGATTATTGAATAATCAATGTAAAAATACTTGCACTAGTAAATAGCTAGTTAATAATACTGGCACTATTAATTAGTCAATTAATAATACTGGCACTAGTAAATAGTCAATTAATTATAATGGCACTAGTAAATAGTCAATTAATTATAATGGCACTAGTAAATAGTCAGTTGATAATACTGGTGCTAGTAAATAGTCAGTTATTACTACTGACACTAGTAAATAGTCAAATAATAATATTTGGTTATTTGGTTATGGTATCATTGCAAACGAATTAAAATCCATAATTGCTCAATCGCCCGTGCAAGCGTAATCATCCGAATTAATATCTCATCTCTCAAACAAAGAAAGGTAACTGTAGTCCCCATCGTTGCAGTCTCAGCACACGCCAAAAGACATAAGGCATAAGGCGAAACTGCGTAGAAAGTGAACACAGCTAACTGTTCCCTGTCAAAACGATATCATGATTCATCGTAAACAATTGGAATATCGAAACATATTCAAATCGGATGAGACACACAGCTCACGGTGTGCACAGAGCACTTAACTCAGTAGCTCCTGCAACGACCCGGACTTGAAATATGAGGAAACTGCAACAAGGTACATTTGTCATGTTCCCGCCGCCTATCCACCATATATCGGAAGTTCACGTCCAAATAATAATAATGACACAGTAAATAGTCAATTAATAATATTGGTGCTAGTAAATAGTCAATTAATAATACTGACACTAGTAAATAGTCAATTAATAATACTGACACTAGTAAATAGTCAATTAATAATGTTGGTGCTAGTAAACAGTCAATTAATAATATTGGTGCTAGTAAACAGTCAATTAATAATACTGACACTAGTAAATAGTCAATTAATAATTTTGGCACTAGTTAACAGTCAATTAATAATACTGACACTAGTAAATAGTCAATTAATAATGTTGGCACTAGTAAACAGTCAATTAATAATACTGACACTAGTAAATAGTCAATTAATACTGTTGGCACTAGTAAATAGTCAATTAATAATGTTGGCACTAGTAAACAGTCAATTAATAATACTGACACTAGGAAATAGTAAATTAATACTGTTGGCACTAGTAAACAGTCAATTAATAATACTGACACTAGTAAATAGTAAATTAATACTGTTGGCACTAGTAAACAGTCAATTAATAATACTGACACTAGTAAATAGTAAATTAATACTGTTGGCACTAGTAAACAGTCAATTAATAATACTGACAATAGTAAATTGTCAATTAATACTGTTGGCACTAGTAAATAGTAAATTAATAATGTTGGCACTAGTAAACAGTCAATTAATAATACTGACACTAGTAAATAGTAAATTAATACTGTTGGCACTAGTAAACAGTCAATTAATAATATTGACACTAGTGAATCATCATCAAGTACCGACCCTGCTGGCGTAGGTGATCATGTCTCTCTACAACTTTCGATCTCGGCAGCTATTTATCATTTCTGTTGTTGACCTTCTGCGAAGCAATTCTCTTAAGCTGTCTGTTATTTTTTCTCTTTGCTTCACTTTGATTGTTTCTTCCTAATATTATAAATTAGCTCTTTTTGATTTGATCTCTCTGAGAACATCTTCATTACTCTCATTGTGAATAGTCAATTAATAATGTGGCACTAGTAAACAGTCAATTAATAATGTGGCACTAGTGATTAGTTGATTAATAATGTGGCACTAGTGAATAGTCGATTAATAATGTGGCACTAGTAAATAGTTAAATCATAGTTTTTGCATTATTCAAAAGTTAATTAATAATATTGACACAAATACACAGTCAATTAATAAATAAGACACAAATGAATATTCAGTATCATTGAGACACATTAATAGTCAATAAATAATTGTGACACAAATGAATATTCAGAAATATTGAGACAAATGAATAGTCAGTTCATCATATTGGCACTAATGAATATTAAGTTAATGAGATCTACACTAATGAATAGTCAGTTCATCATATTGGCACTAATGAATATTAAGTCAATGAGATCTCCACTAATGAATAGTCAGTTCATTATATTGGCACTAATGAATATTAAGTTAATGAGATCTACACTAATGAATAGTCAGTTCATCATATTGGTACAATGAATATTAAGTTAATGAGATCTACACTAATGAATAGTCAATTCATCATATTGGCACTAATGAATAGTCAGTTCATCATATTGGCACTAATGAATTGTCAGTTCATCATATTGGCACTAATGAATATTAAGTTAATGAGATCTCCACTAATGAATAGTCAGTTCATTATATTGGCACTAATGAATATTAAGTTAATGAGATCTACACTAATGAATAGTCAGTTCATCATATTGGTACAATGAATATTAAGTTAATGAGATCTACACTAATGAATAGTCAATTCATCATATTGGCACTAATAAATAGTCAGTTCATCATTTTGGCACTAATGAATAGTCAGTTCATCATATTGGCACTAATGAATAGTCAGTTAATCATATTGGCACTAATGAATAGTCAGTTCATCATATTGGCACTAATGAATATTAAGTTAATGAGATCTTCACTAATGAATAGTCAGTTCATCATATTGGCACTAATGAATAGTCAGTTAATCATATTGGCACTAATGAATAGTCAGTTCATCATATTGGTACTAATGAATATTAAGTTAATGAGATCTACAATAATGAATAGTCAACCTACGAACAAAAAGGAAGTAAAGAGTGCTTCGTGACATATATTAATGTCGTTGAGCAGTGAAGTATTACACTTGACCGTGTTAAGCCCCATCGTTTAGAGGTATGCGTGTAGGGGAGTATGATCTTCATGGAATTTACTTACCTTCTCTAACCCTTTGAGTCAAGTGTTCATTTTTTCATCCGGGTCGACACTAGTTCATTAAGCTGTGATCGAAGCAACGTTGACCTTATTATACAGTCTGAGTTGTACCACCACTCTACTAATTTTCTCGTTATTTTCTTACTACAATGGAAATAGTATGTCAGAAAAGACGTAAAGGCATCAAGATGCACCAAGATGCGTAGAGATGCAAAGCTGCTGTAAAGCTGAAGATAATAGCAATACTGAAAAAAAAGGAGAAGAAGAAAAAAAGTAGTATGGTGACAGCTTTACGTGGTAATGGAAAAAAACAAAAGTCGACGTTTCGGCCATGTAGGCCTTCAGCTGGAACAACAAACAACAACACAAAAATAAATATTTATAAGGATATGTAAATAAATCTAACTAATAATATATCAAGATGTCAAATGTTGAAACAATACGTATCTTACAAGGTAAAGGTAAAGGTAAAGTACGAGACTTGAACCGGCATCTTAGCGCGCGAGTTTCCACCCATATGTGCTCGATCGCCTATACAGAAATGTTCGGAGATTTCTGGATATTGTCGCTTCAAGCATCGAAACTCACGATGCGAACGTATCGCACAAGCAGTTTCATAATTCTAACCTTTATATTAATCTAAAAATATTAACAGTAATAAATAATTAATATAACACTATTGATTGTAACGAACAAGTTTAAAGTTATCTACCAACACTAGACTCATTACAATAATTCGGGAGTAATTTAATATAGAAGGCCCCTGCTGGTCAATTTGATACACTACTGATAATGGATTTTTGCGTATTCGAAACTGTCGCCTGTCTCCACTTTAGTGACGTCTGCATCTGCAAGGTGAAAATTGCATCGCTTAGAAAGAAGTGTCTTTCATTTATAATGTACACATACTGAATATTTCAGCAGTCCCATACGAGTGCAGCATTTGAACAATTTAAAACGACTGCATTTTTGCACTTTTTCACTCGTATCCTGAGAACTCAGTAATTTTGCCGGCAGTTCTTCTTATATATATAAAGAGCTGCTAGCGAAATGACGGAGTATCTCAAATATTTGGTCCTCTGTGCTGCCTCCTCTGAGAGCGGTAGATGCTTAGCAGTGGCAATGTTTTGGCTTGGTGATAAGATAAAAGTGGAGTGGTCTAATGTGTTGGTTTGGTGATAAGATAAAATTATAGTCGTCTAATGTGTTGGTTTGGTGACAAGATGAACGTGGAGTCGTCTAATGTTTTGGTTTGGTGATAAGATGAACGTGGAGCCGTCTAATGTTTTGGTTTGGTGATAAGATGAACGTGGAGCCGTCTAATGTTTTGGTTTGGTGATAAGATGAACGTGGAGCCGTCTAATGTTTTGGTTTGGTGATAAGATGAACGTGGAGCCGTCTAATGTTTTGGTTTGGTGATAAGATGAACGTGGAGCCGTCTAATGTTTTGGTTTGGTGATAAGATGAACGTGGAGCCGTCTAATGTTTTGGTTTGGTGATAAGATGAACGTGGAGCCGTCTAATGTTTTGGTTTGGTGATAAGATGAACGTGGAGTCGTCTAATGTTTTGGTTTGGTGATAAGATGAACGTGGAGCCGTCTAATGTTTTGGTTTGGTGATAAGATGAACGTGGAGCCGTCTAATGTTTTGGTTTGGTGATAAGATGAACGTGGAGCCGTCTAATGTTTTGGTTTGGTGATAAGATGAACGTGGAGCCGTCTAATGTGTTGGTTTGGTGATAAGATGAACGTGGAGTCGTCTAATGTGTTGGTTTGGTGATAAGATAAACGTGGAGTCGTCTAATGTGTTGGTTTGGTGATAAGATAAACGTGGAGTCGTCTAATGTGTTGGTTTGGTGATAAGATGAACGTGGAATCGACCCCAATTTAACTATCTCCAGTCGACCAAAATGGAAAACAAATAAGCACCAGGCTCATTGAATTGATAAAAGTAATGAGATCGAGGAAAACACTGGTACCCTCATCTCTAAATGATGTAGCCTAGTACGGTGAAGTTTAATACTTCACTCTCATTCGATATCACTTGTTATCTCTCATTTGACTCATTTATTGAAACAACCCTCTTTTTTCCCATCACAGTTTCAAAAATAATATATTGCATCCATTTAACCTCTTTCATAGAACATGACATTCGTTTAACCTCTTTTATGGAACATAACATCCGTTTAACCTCTTTGTCGAACAAAATTGACAAACTAGCAATATAAAGCACTGGACCAAATAAAGATGTTTAAAAAAAGGAGGCTCCTTGAAATAAATGAACGTGGAACATAGTCTTATCTCCTTCAACACACAATGTGTTAATTTGATTTGAGCTGAAAATGTGGTAAACAACATGTATTCTCCACATTGCTTAATTTCTGCATTTGTAAATTATCGATGTATCAATAAAGTCATATCATCACAGTTATCATCAGTATCATCGTTGTTATTAGGGTCAACATTTTTGCTATAAATGCACATCGTTTGAACTAGTTTATGGGATAACTGTGACAAAACAGTAGTGACTGGGTAGAAAAACTACGGTCATTAAGAGTTAATTAAGACGACTATCGATCAATTGAGTAAACCACAGCTGACTGTTTGCGTCAAAATCGGCGAACAACAGAACTGACCAAGACCCTGCTTCATCTCCAAGTGTAACTGGAAACAGACTCTGCAGTCTAACCAAGCGAGTAGGAATCGAAGAGGAAACATAACGTGATATAGAAATGCACGAAAGACATTGTCCACTACAGCTAATTTTGTTATTATCTCAGTGACAGTGTTCCCTAGCGTTCGGCTTCTCGTGACAAGGCGCAAACCAAGGGAGTACGGGTTCGATCCTGCTTCGGACATATATTGTTCTTTGTTTTTTTTCTGTTGTTGTTGTTTATTTCTCATTTTTTTCTGAGTGCAGCAATACATACCTCTTCCTACTATGATTCCCTGCTGTAATAAAGTTGGAAGTGTTTGACCGGAAGACTACCATAAACCACAACAAAACATATCTATCCCCAATTAACGTCATTTCAAGTACTGATGGCGTATAGAGGACATTCATTTATTAGTCATCGGGGGTAACACTAGAAAGATAGAACTAGTTTATTTGACATTGGCTTCTTTAAATCGTCTCAGAAAGCAAAGGACAGTAAATATGATCTCTGATTTTAATTCTGTTTCTATTCCAATTCTTGATGAAATCTTCCACCTTATATTTTTTTCTACAATATTGATTTTAGACAATGAATAACAGACCAATTGTATTGATGTATGCGTGTAAACAATACACCTTTAAGCTGATGTGTAATCTTTCAGAGAGAATCAGTCACGGTTTCTTGAAGTATGAAACACAATAAAGATGCGCATTGGAAGCAATACAATAAGCGCTACTGTTCGTTTTGATCAAAGGAATAAATGAATACTCGCTGTGATGAACATACCATTCGCCGTCTCTGCATCAAAGTCAGCAGTAATTAACTCATGTTACTGTTTTCCCCCTGTATTGTTGGCACATTAAGACGCATTACGATTAATTATTTTCTGAAGTTTTTCTTTTCCTTCCTCTCTCCCTCACTCACTCACCCACTCATTTGTACACTTTCACTCACTCACTCACTGTTACAAATTCTCTCTCTATCTCTCCCTGACTCTCACTCACTCACTCACTCACTCACTCACTCACTCACTCACTCACTCACTCACTCACTCACTCACTCACTCACTCACTCACTCTCTCATATCTATCTATCTATCTATCTATCTATCTATCTATCTATCTATCTATCTATCTATCTATCTATCTATCTATCTATCTATCTATCTATCTATCTATCTATCTATCTATCTATCTATCTATCTATCTATCTATCTATCTATCTATCTATCTATCTATCTATCTGACTGTCTGTCTCTCTGTATGTATGCTTATCTGTCTGTCTACCTACTACTGTTAAAGAATACTGCATTTTCTTCGAGGTTGAGTAAGCTTCAACTTTTAAAGCAGAAACTCAAATCAAGAAAGTCATTCGAGGATTACCACCCGACTGAGCTACCGACGTTCGGACAATCCGTGTTCGATTTCCGCTGGAGGCAATGTGAATTGTACTCGTAAAAAAGTACAAAGTAAGTAAAGTACCCCCGTCACAACTGACGTATAGGGAATATGATGTTAGTAACAATAAATTGTACAGACCTTCGGCACATGATTTTTGGGGTAATGTGGTCGATATTACGCCCGTGCCGATTTACTTTCCCATTAAAAAAACAGGTACCCATTAAAGGCTGGGTGAACCGGAGCCGTCAGTTGGGATCAAAACCCGACCTCTTGTCCTTTGTAGTCCAGTTCACTAACCACTGAGCTATCGCGGCTCCCGAAATGTACTCGTAGTTAGAACAAAAATATACCTGGCGATCCACCCAGCCGCTGGCAGAAATGGGTACCAGGGTATTACTCTGAGAAGGCGAGGAATGCCGTCTTGTATCATGAATTTCCATGCTTGAAGCGACAGTATACAAAAGTCTCCGAAGACTACCGGATAAGTAGCCGAGCACATATAGGCGAAAACTCGCGTGCTATGTCGCCGATTCAAGCCTGGCACTTTAGCTTTACATTTACTTCGATTCCAACCATGGATGGCAGAATCAAGTTCTGGAGAGCACGAGCATACCTGAAGATTTGTACAGATACAGAGCATCCATTGCACCACGTGCTCAAAACAGAGAAAGGTGACAGGCTAAAAAGAGGCAAATTATGGGTGGGCCGAACAGAAGATGTCATCAAACAGGTCTGTGGGCTTACCAATATCAGCGTTGGTGAGGAGTGGATACCGGTGCCTACGTCATTCAAGGGGACTTTCTCGTGTATTGTCACACTCGACAGGAAAAGTAGGGAACAGAACCCGGTCGTGGTTAATGCTGAGGTCAACGGTCTCATCTGCGATAACACCGATGAGAAAGATGCAGTCATCTATACAGATGGATCTGTAAGACGACACCAAAGAAGTGCATGGGCATTTACAGCACGCTCGGCAGGCAGAATAGTCAAGGAAGACAGTGGTGCATACGTCGTGACCACGAGTAGCATGACAATGGAGGCGATGGCAGTGACCAAGGCATTCAAATAGTTAGAGTCACAAGACTACACCCACGCATGTATACTGAGTGATTCGATGAGCATGATAAAAAAGTGGAGGCGGGCTCTGTACGCACGCAATGGGTAGAGTCGTTGCAGAAATCCAAAATACGTAAGGTCACCTTTGTCTATGTCCCTGGACATGCGGGAGTACGGGGAAATGAAAGGGCGGACAGGTTGGCTAGCTGCGCTGTCGTTGAGGACAGGCAACCAATCGATCGGGCAGACATCATCAATGCCCTCCGAGATGTGGGAAGAGCACAGGACTTCGACAAACACAGATCCACGTCACTTCTTCGGATAATGGAAATGGGAGTTAGATGGACACAGCCAGAAATGAGACACTTAGTGGCCGTGTAAGAAGACTTATCAATCAACAAAGAACTGGAGTCGTCAGTCGCTGGACACTGAGGGAATTGCTGTGAAGGGGATCTGAGAACCTATGGACATGTTCGGAGTGCAATGATGATGACCCGCAAATAACTCAATAACTTACTTCGATTGCACTGGCATCAGGCTCGGTGTCAAAGTTGACAATGTGATATTACATCACAAACAAAAACAACTACTACTATCGCAGGAGCGGGATTTCATATCTGCTGAACAAAAAAAATTTCCAATATTAGGAAGAAACAATAATAATTTTTTGGCCATTTAATGAGAAGAGAACAACTGGAGTATATTGTAACAACTGGAAAAAATTGAGGGACGAAGAGATAGAGAGAAGCAAAGAGAAAAAATAAAAGACAGCTTAAGAGAATGGCTTGGCAGAAGGTCAAAAACAGAAATGATAAATAGCTGCCGAGATCGAAAGTTGTGGAGAGACATGATCACCTACACCAGTAGGCCCGGTACTTGATGATGAAGATGAACAGAAAAACAATTGTGTAATTTTTTTTTTTTTTTTTTGCTCTGTTCCAAATGTATTCATCCATAACGGTCTTCCTATCTCCCTCTCTTGGTTTATTTCTCATAATCACCTACTCATTCAGAAGCTCACTTCACAGTCTCTGTTCTAAATGTATCCATCCATAACGGTCTTCCTATCTCCCTCTCTGGGTTTATTTCTCATAATCACCTACTCATTCAGAAGCTCACTTCACAGTCTCTGTTCTAAATGTATCCATCCATAACGGTCTTCCTATCTCCCTCTCCTGGTTTATTTCTCATAATCACCTACTCATTCAGAAGCTCACTTCACAGTCTCTGTTCCAAATGTATCCATCCATAACGGTCTTCCTATCTCCCTCTCCTGGTTTATTTCTCATAATCACCTACTCATCCAGAAGCTCACTTCACAGTCTCTGTTCCAAATGTATCCATCCATAACGGTCTTCCTATCTCCCTCTCCTGGTTTATTTCTCATAATCACCTACTCATTCAGAAGATCACTTCACAGCCTCTGTTCTAAATGTATCCATCCATAACGGTCTTCCTATCTCCATCTCCTGGTTTATTTCTCATAATCACCTACTCATTCAGAAGCGCACTTCACAGTCTCTGTTCTAAATGTATCCATCCATAACGGTCTTCCTATCTCCCTCTCTGGGTTTATTTCTCATAAATACCTACTCATTCAGAAGCTCACTTCACAGTCTCTGTTCTAAATTCGTTACATTTATTCTTAATCTTTCACCCCCCCCCCATCTCTCTTATCTCCACATCTCTCCCTCTCTTTGTTTCTCACTCTGCGCCACTATTACTTATCTGTTTAAGCTTTCAACAGTTTCTCATTCTTTATCTCAAACATTTTGAAAACTACTTCCTCAGTCACTCTTCCCTATAATTATTTGTATCAAAAACGTCTTTTATATTCACTCCCTGTTTCTAGAAATACAGTAATTGGTGTTTCCATTTCGTATTAAAATTTTGTTATCTTTAAAAAGGCATTTCCTTGTTTTTCATTATCAATCATTCAAACAAATAACGCATTATTTTGAAAATTGCGTATCATTTCATTACTTTAATTTACACTTTTCGTCATCATCATCATCATTACCATCGAGTGCCGTCTCCGTAACGAAGGTCGGCTACCATGGATCGCCATTCCACTCTATTTCTTGCTTTGATGGTGGAGCTTGTCATAGATTGACTTGTCCATCTTTCGATGTTACTCATTCATGTTAGTCTTGGTCTGCCTCTGCCTCTTTTACCTTGTATTTTCCCTTCTAATATTACTTTTAGTATGCTGTTGTGTCTTTTAACATGCCCCAAAAATTTCATTTGCCTTGTCTTAATTGTATTTAGTAGTTCTCTTTTTATTTTCAGTTGTTTTAAAACTTCGTTTGTTATCTTTTCTTTCCATCCAATTCTACCTATTCTTCTATATATCCACATTTCAAAGGCTTCAATTTTCTGTTCTGTTTTCTTGTCTAATGTCCATGTTTCTGCACCATACAGGAATATTGAGATGATGTAACATTTTGCTACTCTTAGTTTCAGTCCTGCTATTATTTGTTTTTTTGTTAGTATATTTTTCATGGCATTAAAATTACTTTTTGCCATTCCTATTCTTTTGTTTATTTCAATTTTACATTTTCCATCATTGGTTATAGTATGTCCAAGGTAGTTCTAGCTCTGAACTGTCTCCAGATGTATTCCCTCAACTGTGATATTTATTTGTAGGCCTTGAGAATTTTCTTTGTTTATGATCATAGTTTTAGTCTTTTTGATATTCATTTCTAGTCCATATTTTTTGCTTGTTATGTTTCTCACATTAAGCATTTGTTGTAGGTCTTTAGGATTTTCTGCTAGTAGAACAGCATCATCAGCATATCTCAGGTTATTGATTATCTTTCCATTAATGTTTAGGCCTGGCATCTCTGAGATGTTTTTAAAGATCTGCTCAGTGTATAGATTGAACAAGCTTGGTGATAGGATGCATCTTTGTCTTTCTCCTCTTTTACACTTTTACAGTTGTAATTTCCACTTTCAAGATAGCATTACGATTGTTTCCACTTTTACTGCGGCACAATTATTTTTTTCCACCCTTATTTCTGCACCATGTTTGCTTTAGCCTTTACTATTGCTCTAGTTGTATGCGCTTATTGAAATACACACGATTTGATGATAATGCAACACTCGATCAAAACTAGTTACATGATTTGGCTAAAGCTGCATTATGGAAATGTTTTCTGTTGCTGGACGAATGGAGTTTATGTCAACAGTTTAAAGCCAACACCTAAGTGTGTTTACGTAAGTGGAAGAAGAACAATTAGGTGGAGGAATTCTTGAAGAAGAAAAAGGCGAGATATGAGGCGAACGAAGAGAGGGAATGTAAAAGAGTTGAAATGAGTAGAAGAAGAGGTAGAGAAGAAGAAATGGAAAAAAAGATAAGCTTAAGAATAAATTGATGAGGTTAAAAAGGAGGGGGAAAAGGTAAAGCTGAAGGAAAATAATAATAAAAGAGAGGTGCAAGGAAAGGAAAAGGGGATGAGAAATACGTGAATAAAGGCATGGAAGAGGAGTTGTAGAGAAGGGCGAAAGATGGCGAATGAAAACTGTAGAAAGAGGATTATGTGTTGTTCATAAACAATGGAAAGAAGAAAGTTTAAAAAGAACTACAAGATGATGAAGAAGAGATAAAGAAAGAATAAGAAGGGGAAAAAGAAAGGAGAGTAAAAAAGCTTGAATTATTTGGGACATATAAACGACGTGACAAAATACTGAATGTTAAATTAAAAGGTAACGACAAGTAGAACGAACATCTCATAAATTTGAAAGTGACACCAAAACACAAGCCGGGAATAGTGTATCAGGATTCATAAGACAGAGAGATGAAAGAAACACTAAAGTCGGGGTAGCGCTAAAAATGCGTGCGGTTGCTCCTTCACGATGACGATGGTGATAACAATAACGATAATAATGACGATTATGACGAATATGATGATCACTATAACGACGATGATTATAATGATGATGATAGTTCGTAAAACATCAACTGGGTAATAGCAAACAGTAAAAAGATAATCAATAATAACGATGATTATAATGATGATGATAGTTCGTAAAACATCAACTGGGTAATAGCAAACAGTAAAAAGATAATCAATAATAACGATGATTATAATGATGATGATAGTTCGTAAAACATCAACTGGGTAATATCAAACAGTAAAAAGGATAATCAATAATAACGATGATTATAATGATGATGATAGTTCGTAAAACATCAACTGGGTAATAGCAATCAGTAAAAAGATAATCAATAATAACGATGATTATAATGATGATGATAGTTCGTAAAACATCAACTGGGTAATAGCAAACAGTAAAAAGGATAATCAATAATAACGATGATTATAATGATGATGATAGTTCGTAAAACATCAACTGGGTAATAGCAAACAGTAAAAGGATAATCAATAATAACGATGATTATAATGATGATGATAGTTCGTAAAACATCAACTGGGTAATAGCAAACAGTAAAAGGATAATCAATAATAACGATGATTATAATGATGATGATAGTTCGTAAAACATCAACTGGGTAATAGCAAACAGTAAAAGGATAATCAATAATAACGCGGAATCGTGGCATGTGTGTACATATCGCAAATAGTCTCAATATCCCCACATGCGGGGAGAGGTGTAGAGATGTTTCGTTACAGAACGAATCTACACTTTACAATTGGGACAATTGAGGGAAAATGAACGTTCATTAGCAAGAGTTGATATTTGCTGTGTTTTGTAATACAGAAAAGGGAAGCTTGGTCCGGGTCTGCATTGTAATATAATGAGGGAAATTGCTGATTATCGGTATGGGGTAGAATTATGGTTGATAACGATGCGGACGTTTGTTATTACGTGGGCGTTGGCATGCGGTCCGTGCACGTATTATGTAATATTATGCCTCGACGGGGAAGATTGGAAACCAGAATAAGGTTGCCAGTTTGGTCATGTCAGTAAAGGTTGGTTTCAAGGACACGAAACTGTATAGAGAGTAGTACACAATGGATGAAATTGTGTCGATGTAAATATACGATTCATTAGCATGTCTTTAGAAAATAGTACGGAAAAGATGCATTTGTTGCAAATAAAGGCATAGTTAGTACAGTTTCAGTAAAGTTTAGTTTAGTGAGTGTACCTGTAATACACATAGATTTCATGAGTACAATTGTAGTAAACTTTAATATAGTGAGTGTAAATGTAGTAAATATAAACTTAGTGGGTACAGTTGTAGTAAACTTTAATATAGTGAGTGTAAATGTAGTAAATATAAACTTAGTGGGTACAGTTGTAGTAAACTTTAATATAGTGAGTGTAAATGTAGTAAATATAAACTTAGTGGGTACAGTTGTAGTAAACGTTAATATAGTGAGTGTAAATGTAGTAAATATAAACTTAGTGGGTACAGTTGTAGTAAACTTTAATATAGTGAGTGTAAATGTAGTAAATATAAACTTAGTGGGTGCAGTTGTAGTAAACTTTAATATAGTGAGTGTACCTGTAATAAATATAGATTTCATGAGTACAATTGTAGTAAACTTTAATATAGTGAGTGTAAATGTAGTAAATATAAACTCAGTGGGTACAGTTGTAGTAAACTTTAATATAGTGAGTGTACCTGTAATAAATATAGATTTCATGAGTACAATTGTAGTAAACTTTAATATAGTGAGTGTAAATGTTGTAAATATTAAATTAGTGTGTACAGTTGTAGTAAACTTTAATATAGTGAGTGTAAGTGTATTAAATATAAACTTAGTGGGTACAGTTGTAGTAAACTTTAATATAGTGAGTGTAAGTGTAGTAAATATAAACTTAGTGGGTACAGTTGTAGTAAATGTTAATATAGTGAGTGTAAGTGTAGTATATATAAACTTAGTGGGTACAGTTGTAGTAAACTTGAATATAGTGAGTGTAAGTGTAGTAGATATAAACTTAGTGGGTACAGTTGTAGTAAACTTTAATATAGTGTGTGTAAGTGTAGTAGATATAAACTTAGTGGGTACAGTTGTAGTAAACTTTAATATAGTGTGTGTAAGTGTAGTAGATATAAACTTAGTGGGTACAGTTGTAGTAAACTTTAATATAGTGACTGTAAGTGTAGTAGATATAAACTTAGTGGGTACAGTTGTAGTAAACTTTAATATAGTGAGTGTAAGTGTAGTAGATATAAACTTAGTGGGTACAGTTGTAGTAAACTTTAATATAGTGAGTGTAAGTGTAGTAGATATAAACTTAGTGGGTACAGTTGTAGTAAACTTTAATATAGTGAGTGTAAGTGTAGTAGATATAAACTTAGTGGGTACAGTTGTAGTAAACTTTAATATAGTGAGTGTAAGTGTAGTAGATATAAACTTAGTGGGTACAGTTGTAGTAAACTTTAATATAGTGTGTGTAAGTGTAGTAGATATGAACTTAGTGGGTACAATTGTAGTAAACTTTAATATAGTGTGTGTAAGTGTAGTAGATATAAACTTAGTGGGTACAGTTGTAGTAAACTTTAATATAGTGTGTGTAAGTGTAGTAGATATAAACTTAGTGGGTACAGCTATAGTAAACTTTAATATAGTGAGTGTAAGTGTAGTAGATATAAACTTAGTGGGTACAGTTGTAGTAAACTTTAATATAGTGTGTGTAAGTGTAGTAGATATAAACATAGTAAGTACAGTCGTAGTAAACTTTGACGTATTGAGTGTGTGTAATAGATACAAACATAGTAAGTACAGTTGTGGTAACAAATAAATATAATTCATGCAAGTTAAAGTACATAGGTTTAGTAAATATAGATTTAGAATAAATATGTTAAACAGTTATATGATGTGTGAACACATATTTAATTAAACAGCGTATCTAAGAATATTTTAATATTTATAGGATTAAGGAACTTGGCATATTTGTTCTTTTCTCCATCCATGACATTTTAAGTACTCTTCTGTAACAATTGCATTCAAAATCATAACTATATTGTTCAATGCATCTTTCAAATTTTTCGTATTTTACAACATAAATTTGTTCATCATGTGCCATACCGGTTGGCGTAGGTGATCATGTCCCTCCACAATCTTCTATCTACAGTGCATCGTATCAGTTCTGTTGTTGACTGTTTTCCATGCCATGACACCAAGCTATCCAGTATGTTCTCTCTTTGTCGTCCGCCATCTCTCTTCCTTTTTATTTTGCCAGTTGTAACCAAGTACTCCAACTTTCCTCTTCTCATAATGTGCCCGAAAAATGTTGATTGCTTCTTTCTGAGCTTTTTAAAGAGCTTTTTGTGTTGGCCTCTTTGAGAACTTCCTAGATGGTCTTTTTAGCTGTCTATGGAACTTTCAACATTCTTCTGAGAAATCCCATCTCTGTGGCCTCTAATCGTCTTTTCATTTGTTTGTCTACTGTCTATGATTCGCTTCCATAGGTCAGAATTGGTTCTATATAGCACCGATGAACTCTCTTTCTTATTTTTATTGACATAGATTTGTTGCATATATATTTTTTGTTTTCTGAAATGCTATTTTGGCCTGAGCTATTCTGCTTTTTATTTCTGTGGTGCATCTCCCAATAAATTTGTTATGGGATTAAAATAAGCTCATATCAACATATTTGTTTTTGATAAATCAGATCTTTCCCATATATTGTGTAGCTGTTTTAATTTAATCATAACTATGTTTAGCCGTCTTTTGATCTCCTTGAAAGCTTTTCTGTAGTTTCTCATTAACGCGTAAAGCTATCCAAAACTGTCTACATTTTCCAATGTTTTATAATTAACATAGGTATGTCTGTTTTGTATATCTGTTTTAATTGTTGTTCTGATGGTTTTTTTTGTTGAGATGGAAGTGATGATTTTCATTGTTACACATAATTAATGTATCAATTTCGAACTACCACTTACCTAAAGCAACTGAAAAAGCAACATTTCTTTTTTAAGTAAAATTCTTCATTTGTTATGTTATACTTTGTTAGGATGATTATGACTATAGACAGGACGTATCCAGAGTGCTACAAATCTCTCCACTAAATGTGGAGAACAAATTCCACACTCCGTCTCACCGCCTGGGATTCATATCTTCATAGGATTTCAGCCATTGTAGTTTACGGTTAATGATAGGCTCAATGCATTTCCTAGAATGTCAAAGATTAGAAAGGCATCCTTGAGAAACACATTTCTAAAACATGAACTCTAAAAGCATAATTACGAAGAAAAAAAATAAAACAAATTGATATTAGATGCTTTCACAAGATTCTGGACATCTTGTAATTAGATTGTTTTACCAGCAAAAAGATCCATCATAGAGTCTGAGAATAGACTGGTTCCTTTAGTTGCTCTCCTTATCATTTTGAAGAAGCGAAAGCTGCGATAGTAGAGACATATAACCCGTTGATCATATCTGACATAAACTATTACACAAGGATCTATTAAAGGGTTCAGACTGAAAGAAACACATAACTGAAATAACAGCATGGACGAATTGACTATTTTCAACATGGCTAGATCGCAGGTAGCATTAGGAGGAATAACTCTGGTGGTCCGTTAACCGTATTCCAACGATGAACCAAACTTATGAGTTGAGGTACGTTGAGCGTATCCTCATAGCAGAAAATGAACTTTAAGAAAAATTATCATGATCGAGTTCCGTCTCCGCATCAAAGGTTGGCTACGATGGAGCGCCATTCCTCCGTGTCTCTTGCTTTGATGGCGTAGACTATCATAGGCTGACTTGTCCATGTTTGAATGTTACTCGTCCACGTTAATCTTGGTCTGCCTCTGCCTCTTTTATTTGTATTTTCCCTTCCAAGATTACTTTTAGTAGACTGTTGTATCTTTTAACATGCCCCAAAAATCTCATTTGTGTTGTTTGAATTGCTCATGGCTTTCTCCCGAATACTACGTGATGATGTTCCAATCTCTTTCACGGTGGTCAGCCACATTCGTATTTCGTGTCCTGAATATGTTCTTGTGTACCACACACTTTGTTGTTTTCGTTTTCTGCCCGTTGATCATTGCTGACTCTTCCACCCCATCCATCGTAACAGAGTTTGTACAATAGGGATGGACATTTCCGTCTGACCGGAGTGACAGTGAAAAACAATGACCTATCTCCGATAGGTATCGGTCTATCCCGATTGAAATGAAGATAAATATCCACTTAGCAGCGAGAACTTTCACCGTTAGAAATTAAACAACCACAAGAGGCATGAACAGAATATTAAATCCAAGCAGCATACGCCGCGTGTAACCGGCGAAACAACACACGGTGTAACGGAAAACACTGCCCACATACCGGCACAATCTTGGAGTTATAAAAAAAAAAAAGAATTGCTTATTTTGTTCTTCAAACTCTTAACACAGCTCTGATGTCACCTTTATCTGTAGAGAAATTACAACTAATAATTGTTGATGTCGTATCTATCTTGTTTAAATGTTACATTAATCAGGATAGGATGGTCAGTTGTGTTTTAGTGCTAAATGTTAAAATATAACCACTGGAAACTACTATTCGTGCTGTTTCGTCCAATAAATGTTTGTCTACAACACAAGTATTCAGCCCTACTGGGAGATACTTGCATTAATAGGAAAGTAGAAATATACAATTTATTTCCGGTCTGTGATCGTTACCCTATGCTATAGTCATTGAGAACGCCTTTCGTGTAAGACACTACTACAATAGCCAATTTTTTAGTTGGCTGCGTGGCAGTGTGCCAAGCGTTCGGCTTCTCGTGGCAAGGCGCGGTGCCAGGGAGTACGGGTTCGATCCCGCTTCGGACCATATATTGTTCTTCGTTTTTTTCTGTTGTTGTTTGTCTGTCAATTTTTCCGTGTGCTAACACATACTTCTTTGTTCTATTATTCTCCATGCTAAATGTTAACCATGTTCAACCGTCCAATATAGGCGAATGACATTTCCGTTGGATTATAACTTCTCGCAATGCATAATAAAGACAAATGGAACAATATTAAAACAAGTAAATGAATTTAAATATCTGGGAAAAATGTTAACTTCAGATGGTAGTTGCACAACAGAGGTGAGATGCAGACTCGCTCAGACAAAAGCAGCGTTCCGAAAAATGAGGAAGACTCTGTGCAATCTATATTTGAAAAAGGAAACAAGAAAAAAGAGTTATTAAATGTTATGTAGAATCAGTATTAACATATGATTGTGAATCGTGGACAATAGGACAACAAACAAAAAAATCACTGGGGGCTGTAGAAATGTGGTTGTACAGAAAAATGTTGATATTACTATGGACAGATAAGAAGAGCATCGAAAACGTTCTGAAAGAGGCCAAAGCAAAGAGAGAGCAAATTTCCAAAATTAGGAAGAAATAATCATCACTTTTTGTCAATGTAATGAAAGGGGAAAAGCTGGAATATATTGTAACAACTGGGAAAATTGAGGGACAAGAATATTAAGGGAAGCCAAGAGAGGAGATACCAGACAGCTTGAGAGAACGGCTTGGCAGTTGGTCAAGAACAGAAATGATAAATAACTGTAGAGATCGAGAGTTTGTGAAGGCACATGATCACCTACATCAGCAGGCCCGGTACTTGATGATAACCTCTCAACTATAGTTGTAGACCACATGGATGTGTTTAAAGCATTTTTATCACGTGGTACCAAAAAGTTATCAATTTTTGGTCTGGTATTCTCAAACTATAAATCAGTGCCCCCGTTGTTCCAGGGTAAGTTATCGTTGATGTTTGTGCGTGTCACTCGTTGAATACCTTTAAGAGCAGGAATTTTGTTTGCTTGCGTTCGCCCAATGACTAAAGTATTCTAGAGTATTCGTAGACTGTATAATTCCTCGTCGTCATCCGTCCTTAAAAAGGACGTTAAGTGGGCGTGTCTGCGTTGTGTTGTGGTTTGCAGTATAACTGTTATATTTGTGCCTTTCGGCCCAACACATCCGACTTCAGCACGACATTTTTGAGTATCGGGTTGTCTTCGATCCTTGCTCGCTTGGTCAGACTAAACAGGTTAGTCTGTTACTGAAGGCACCACGGAGAGGTGGAGCAGGTGCTGGACGGTTTTGGTTCACTGATCCTGGCACAAGCCATCAACTGTGGGTCGCTGACAACTTCCAGCTCTGCTGCTGGGAGGCGCGAATTTCGGTTTATTTAGTTGTATCGTATCCTATCGTTTTGCTATATGTGTATTCTATTTGTTTCTTTATCACGCATTTTCCATCTAGAAAGTACTATGATGTAACTTGTCAGGTTCCCAAGATGAGTGGAATGGTCTATCCATTCCCATAGTCTGCCTACTATAATGATAGTAAATTTAGTCCAGCGATGTGTTCTTTAATATTAGAGCAGCGCAAGGCTAATAGTTTCACACAGAAGTAACCAATCTTGACACATGACATGGTTTTCAAAAGGGAAAGGGTTTGAATCACGAGGAAGAGATCTCGTTGCCATTCCGGCTGGGTATACTTTCAATTCGACTGGTTCTTTGCAGCCGCAGCGATTTGACAAGAAATTGAAATTGATGGGAGTAAGCTAAATGAGGGTTCTGAATATTATGAAATTTGGTATAACAGTTGTATGCTTTAGGAGGGTTCATAATGAGCAATCGAAAAATGAATACTACTTGATAGTTTGTCAAATTTAAATCATCAATAATTAACAGGTTCAAAAGAAATCGATTTGCAAGAAAGGGGAAGAGTTGTATAAAGAGAAAGAGAAAAATGTAGAAAAATACCAGAAGAAGAAAAAAAAGTTAAAGAAAAATGAGCAGACAATAGACAAAGAAGAAAAATAAAAAAAATTGAAAAAAATGGTATGTAAGAAGCTTTACGTGATAAGTGGACGACACAGACTAAACGACTTTTCGGCCCAATAGGCCTTCAGCAGGAACAAACAAAGAAACACACACACACAAAACTAATAACGAAACAACCAAAACAAAAACAATCGAAATGTGTTAAAGAAAACAAAATTATCTATCCTGTGTGTAAACAGAGGTCAAAACGAAAAGGAAATAGCAACCAAGTGCGGCTGTCGTGAACGTACAGTAACGTGCAGAAATGTGCGCAAATGCAGACAAAACCAGAGGAGTTCACACAGGGGTCAGTGTGCAAACACAAAGGAGAAAGAAAAGAACAGCAGACCAACAGGTGCTCAAAAGGCAGAAGGAGAACCTGATGAGTCGGTTAGTTCCCCGATATGTGTATTTGCTCACATTTTGTTTTATTCTATTTCTTCTCTTACTGATAGACAAATAAACTTTGAATGAATTACGTAGAAGAAATGTTGAAACTGTTATTGAGATTGTTTTGAATTCGTTCTATCCAAAGAGAGAAAATACTGGATAGCTTGGTGTCATGGCATGGAAAACAGTAAACAACATAGCTGATACGATGCTCTATAGATAGAAGATTGTGGAAGGGCATGATGGCCTACGCCAACCGGTAAGGCACATGATGAGGTATCCAGTATTTTCTCTCTTTGTCGTTCGCGATCTCTCATTCCTTTTATTTTGCCAGTTGTAACCATGTATTCCAATTTTCCTCTTCTCATGATGTGCCCGAAAAAGTTGATTGTTTCTTTCTGATGTTTTTTAGGAGCTCCCTTTTTGTGTTGGCCTCTTTGAGAATTTCCTCGTTGGTCTTTATAACTGTCCAGAGAACTTTCATCATTCTTCTGAGAAATCTCATTTCTGTGGCCCCTACTGGTCTTTTCATTGGTTTGTTTAATGTCCATGATTCGCTTCCATAGGTCAGAATTGGTATAGGCCTACTATATAGCACCGATGAACTCTCTTTCTGATTTCTATTGACATAGATTTGTTGCATAAGATATTTTTTATTTTCTGAAATGCTATTTTTGGCCTGAGCTATTCTGCTTTTTATTGATGTGGTGCATCTCCCATCTGATGTTATTATTGTACCCAAGTACGTAGGGAGGTCAAAAAGTAATGCACACCAATTATTTTCTCGGAAACTATTCGGGCAAAATGTGTGAAATTTTCACAGATTGTAGCTGAACATCCCCTTTACACTACCTATTTTTCAGCATAATCTCCGTCCAAGCGTATTGCCTTACGCCAACGCGAAACTAGGTCATGAATGCCTCGTTTGTACCAAGTTTTGTCCTGCTCGTGTAGCCATTTTTTAACTGCACGGATCACACCCTCATCATTGTCAAAGTGTGTCCCACGCAGGAATTTTTTGAGTGGTCCAAACAGATGGAAATCTGAGGGAGCCAGATCAGGGCTGTAAGGAGGATGGGGCAGTACAGTCCAACCAAATTTGTTGATTGCTTCCCGTGTTACCAGACTTGTGTGAGGGCGTGCATTGTCATGTTGAAGCAACAAATCTGCAGATGGCTTATTAGGCCGAACTCTGTGGAACCGATTTTTGAGATTTGTCAGTGTATTGATGTAAGCTGTCGAGTTGATTGTCTCACCTCTTGTCATTACATCAACAAGAATCACACCATCAATGTCCCAGAAGACAGTGATCATCACCTTTCCGGCTGATGGAGATGTTTTGAATTTTTTTCTTTTTGGTGACTGCGGATGATGCCATTCCATTGACTGCATTTTTGTTTCAGGCTCATAATAATGTGCCCACGTTTCGTCACCGGTAACAATTTTTGACAAAAACATTTCTCCTTCAACACCGAAACGCTCCAACAATTCAGAACAGAATGTTTTCCTTTGAACTCTGTGATCATTTGTTAGGCACCGAGGAACCCATCGAGCGCAAATCTTTGAATATCCGAGAGTTTTAAAAATTGCGATTGCACTTCCCTTGCTGACTGTAAGCTGCAATGCCAATTGCTGACTAGTGATACGCCTATCCTTACGAATAATGGCATCAGCCCAGTTTAACATGTCTGTGCTGGTAGCCGAGGCAACACGTCCAAAACGCGGTAAATCATGCAGCTCCACTCGTACACTTTCTGCAGCTTTAATTCTCTGAACCCAGCGACTAACTGTGCTCCTATCGACTGCAGAACATTTGTACACTGCACACAGTCGTTTATGAATGTTTGCCAGTTTCTTTTTCCGCAACCAGAAATTCTATGACAATTCGCTGTTTGTAACGGACATTGTTGACAAGCTCCATTTTAACGGTTCATAGATTGCGTAATATGTATCAGAATGCTGTGCAATTTGGTACACATAATTGGAACATGTCATATTCCAAGTGTGCAAAATTTCATATTCCTATCTTTATTATTAGCCGAGAAAAAAATTGGTGTGCATTACTTTTTGATCTCCCGTATTATTTGACGCCTTGCACTTCAGGTTTCAGATTTGTCCTGTTTATTTTTATGCTGCATGATGGTGTTGATTGTTTCTTCGATATGACCATTACTCCTGTTTTATTACTATTCAGACACGCACACACATACAGACTATATATATATATATATATATATATATATGTGTGTGTGTGTGTGTGTATATGTGATTGTGTGTATACAGGTATGTGTATGCCAGAGTCGCTTACACACTATAAGTAAAGGTAACCCATATCATTACTGCCTTTGGGTATGGATGGAGGGCCTCCACTTCTAGCTCATCCCATTGTTCTCTTCCCGGACGCTTATTATTCTTTACCACATGCCAGGTACCCATTTTCTTCAACTGGATCCCAAAGAATGTGTTTGGAACCAAAAATGGGCAGTTGATCCTTCACCTTGCAAACTATAGTTGATTTAAATCATTAATAACAGCAAACAGTCATTACTTTCACTGAAATATTCCATAAAAACGTGAATGTATCACATGGTAGACCACTTTACATGTCTGTATGTTTTTACTGCTCTTATCATTGAATAACTAGACAGAAAACACGGCTTCTCCATTACGTCAGCAAATACAAATGTTTGTTTTTTTATTGGATGTGTTGTCTGGCGTGTTTGCCCAGCTACTGGAAATATTATCCGCGGAATTTGCTGCAGAATATTGTCATTATAAAGCAGTGGTCCTCACTGTGGGCTATATTAGCACCTATTGGGACTTTGAGAGGACTAAATTACCAAAAATAATATCAAATATTGACAGAACAATAGAATTGGGGAGATAAATCAAGTCCTCCTGTTACCAAGCAACGACATGTATGCCACGATACAGAATATATCATGAATTTGCGAGGTGGCATCTTCACGTGAAGATTAGCTAGTTGGTATTGTTTGTCTAATATTTATGTTTCTTGTATTGTTTGTGTACGCTGATATTGTCCCTCCCTTGGTGTTTGTGATTTTATACCTTTATTTTGCTCGTTTGTTTTAAGATTGAAATGCACCATGGACTTATCAAAATGTTAAGCCTCTTGATATGACGTATCTAAAGCATTTATCTCCAGCTCTCTTAGAAAGTCACTAACGTGGCGTTATTGCGATTAAGTAAATGTGCGTCCAGGTGAATAAATAGGGCTATTTAATAGACTGTGAATCATGGACAATAGGACAACAGACAGGAAAATCACTGGAGTCTGTAGAATTGTGGCTTTACAGAAGAATGTTGAGAATACCATGGATAGCTAAGACGAGTAATGAAAACGGTCTGAAAGAGGCCAAACCAAAAAGATAGCTAATTTATAATATTAAGAAGAAACAATCATCATTATTTTGGCCATGTAATGGGAAGAGAACAACTGGAAAAATTGAGGGACGAAGAGATAGAGGGAAGTAAAGAGAAAAAAATACAAGACAGCTTAAGAGAATGGCTTGGCAGAAGGTCAACAACAGAAATGATAAATAACTGTCGAGATCGAAAGTTGTGGAGAGACATGATCACCTACGCCAGCAGGCCCTGTACTTGATGATGATGATGTTGATGATGATGTAATAGACTCACCTGATAAAGGGATGGATATCAGTTTCACTGAGTTGGTGAAAAGCGATGACAAGTGAGAAAGATCATTGTCGTTCTCACCTTCTGAGGCTGAATGTGATGACATTTTCTGTCTCAAAGATCAACGGTAAAAATGTATCGCTAATCATAGAAGTAAATTCTTTATACACAGAACAGGAGACAATCTGATCATCAGAAAAAGACAAGCAAGTGTTATAGCCCTTTACATTCTTGAAACTAGAGGTGGCAGAACCACAGACACTGGTTTGGGTAGAACCACAGACACTGGTTTGGGCAGAACCACAGACACTGGTTTGGGCAAAACCACAGACACTAGAGGTGGCAGAACCACATACACTGGTTTGGGCAGAACCACAGACACTGGAGGAGGCAGAACCACATACACTGGTTTGGGCAGAACCACATACACTGGTTTGGGCAGAACCACAGACCCTGGATTGGGCAGAACCACAGACACTGGTTTGGGCAGAACCACAGACACTGGTTTGGGCAGAACCGCAGACACTGGTTTGGGCAGAACCACAGACACTGGTTTGGGCAGAACCACAAACACTGGTTTTACGCAGAACCACAGACACTGGAGGGGGCAGAACTACAGACACTGGTTTGGGCAGAACCACAGACACTGGAGGGGGCAGAACTGCATACACTGGTTTGGGCAGAATCACAGACACTGGAGGGGGTAGAACCACATACACTGGTGGGGGCAGAACCACAGACACTGGAGGGTGGCAGAACTACATACACTGGTTTGGGCAGAACCACAAACACTGGAGGGGACAGAACCACTTACACTGGTGGGGGCAGAACCACAGACACTGGAGGGTGGCAGAACTACATACACTGTTTGGACAGAACCACAGACACTGGAGGGGACAGAACCACTTACACTGGTGGGGGCAGAACCACAGACACTGGAGGGGACAGAACCACTTACACTGGTGGGGGCAGAACCACAGACACTGGAGGGGACAGAACCACTTACACTGGTGGGGGCAGAACCACAGACACTGGAGGGGACAGAACCACTTACACTGTTTGGACAGAACCACAGACACTGGAGGAGGCAGAACCACATACACTGGTGGGGGCAGAACCACAGACACTGGAGGGTGGCAGAACTACATACACTGGTTTGGGCAGAACCACATACACTGGTGGGGGCAGAACCAGACACTGGAGGGTGGCAGAACCACATACACTGGTTTGGGCAGAACCACATACACTGGTGGGGGCAGAACCACAGACACTGGAGGGTGGCAGAACTACATACACTGGTTTGGGCAGAACCACAGACACTGGAGGGGGCAGAACTACATACACTGTTTGGACAGAACCACATACACTGGATGGGGCAGAACCACAGCCACTGGTTTGGGCAGAACCACAGACACTGGAGGGGGCAGAACCACATACACTGGTTTGGGCAGAACCACGGACACTGGAGGGGGTAGAACCACATACACCGTTTGGACAGAACCACAGACACTGGAGGGGGTAGAACCACATACACTGTTTGGACAGAACCACAGACACTGGAGGGGGCAGAACCACATACACTGGTGGAGGCAGAACCACAGACACTGGAGTGGGCAGAACTACATACACTGGTTTGGGCAGAACCACAGACACTGGAGGGGGTAGAACCACATACACTGTTTGGACAGGACCACAGACACTGGAGGTGGCAGAACCACAGACACTGTTCGGGACAGAACCACAGACACTGTGTGGGGGGCGGGGGGGCTGAACCGCATGGGACATAACTCCCAAGCGTCGGGCCTTCTGCTGCATTTAAGCTTGAAATCACGTTGTGATTAAAATATCATAAATAAGACTCTGGTCTACACTAAACTGCTGATCGACTCTATTGCCATTAACCAACCGTAAATATATGTTCATTTGTTTCATTTGTTTAACACGCGTTAATATATGCACGTATAGTTGTAGCTATAATGGTGTCCACAAGACAAGTTATTAGGTCTCTAGGTAGTGAGATCTGCTGTCTAGCGACAATAAACAGGAAGTCCCCTGTGTATTAAGTGCACTGAACAATTCTTGACAGTTAAAAGTCGAACAAAATAGCCTATAAGTGGTGGCCCTCCTCGGGCATGCTTTCAGCAAAATGCCTTCCAAACTGTAAATCCCAGGCCGTTGTAAGCAGCACGTGCACCAGGAGCTTCCTCGGATTTTCTCTACGGGGATATCCGGACGTTATAGATTCGTCTGGTTTGCTTTGATGATGATCCTAACGCAAACAAACAAACAAACAAACAAGTGCTGCCTGCGAGGAAATAAATTCAAGGGTATCAACAGTTCAATAACAGCCATAAACAAAAACTGTGAATTAATGACGGATGTACTGGATTCCAAGTTGTAGTGTTGCTCGAGAATGGAGAAGATGAAAGGTTTACTTGATTGATGACAAACGATTAAGTAATTTCAGGGGACACTAAAGCACTACAGTAAGTTTAATTACAAAATGGTTAAGTTTTCGAATGAATAAACTACATTATTGCCGATCAAGTTTAGCAATGTAGAAATTGATGTAATGTAAGGTGCGATCTAGAAATATAATTTTTATATTTTGATGCTGCATAGCGATGATATCATGGACAGTAGACAAACAAATGAAAAGACGATTAGAGGCCACAGAGATGGGATTTCTCAGAAGAATGTTGAAAGTTCCCCGGACAGCTATAAAGACCAATGAGGAAGTTCTCAAAGAGGCCAACACAAAAAGGGAGCTCTTAAAAAAAAACATCAGAAAGAAGCAATCAACATTTTTCGGACCCATCATGAGAAGATGAAAGTTGGAATACTTGGTTACAACTGGCAAAATAAAAGGAAAGAGATAGTGCGGGCGACAAAGAGAGAAAATACTGGATAGCTTGGTGTCATGGCATGGAAAACCGTCAACAACAGAACTGATACGATGTACTGTGGATAGAAGATTGTGGAAAGACATGATAGCCTACGCCAACCGGTAGGGCACATGGTGATGATGATAGCGGTGATATAGGGTTGACGGATTTGTCAGTTGTGACCACGGTCACAGTGGGGGTACGCTGTCAGAACAAGAGAGATTTGCTTCTAAGAAAAATTAAGCCTATACTATTTCAAGAATGAGACTGAACCATCGGATACTGCTCTGAGATAATTGTCTACTCATATCAGTAGAGTATATTTAATGTGTTCACTTCCACATTGGAACGGTCCAGGTTGAATTCTCAGAAGTGGTCAAATTGTTTCGGACCTACAGATCTCCGGGGTTCACTCAAACTATAAAAATTGGTACCATCGATTTTTTTAGGAAAGTATTTGCGAACTGACGCTATACAGACAACATCAGCCAATAATGTGCCTGGTTATGGACATGGAGAAAATATGGTTACTTTGGTTCTTTGGTTATGGAAGGCCCTGTATCACTGCAAACGAATTAAAATCCATAATTGCTCAACTGCCCGTGCCAGTGGAATCATACGAATTACTAACTCATCTCCCAAACAAAGAAAGGTAGCTGTAGTCCCCATCATAGCAGTCTCAGCACTCGCCAAAAAGACAAGGCGAAACCGCACAGAAAGTGAACACAGCCAACAGTTCCCTACCATACGACATCATCATTCATCATAAACAATTGGAATATCGAAACACGATCAAAGCGGATGAAACACAGCTCACGGTGTTCACAGAGCAACTAACTCAGTAGCTCCTGCAACAAGATATGGTTACTGTACTCCCCATACATCTAGAACAGCGTGGAGGGAACCTTTATACTAGTATGAAGAGCTGAGATAGTGTTCATTGTTGATTCTGAGAAAGGCTAAAAATGAATGGCTGTATGATAAGATATTCACACGCAATGAGAGCTTAAAGATTCACATACTGGTGTGAATTTATTGCCGCTGCCATGAGTCAGTTTACAACAATAAAAGCGCAGGTGTGAGGGTCTCGTGCAACAATGGAAGAGCAGGTGTGAGGTTGTCGTGCAACAATGGAAGATCAGGTGTGAGGGTCTCGTGCAACAATGGAAGAGCAGGTGTGAGGGTCTCGTGCAACAATGGAAAAGCAGGTGTGAGGGCCTCGTGATACAATGGAAGAGCAGATGTGAGGGTCTCGTGCAACAATGGAAGAGCAGGTGTGAGGGTCTCGTGCAACAATGGAAGAGCAGGTGTGAGGGTCTCGTGCAACAATGGAAGAGCAGGTGTGAGGGTCTCGTGCAACAATGGAAGAGCAGGTGTGAGGGTCTCGTGCAACAATGGAAGAGCAGGTGTGAGGGTCTCGTGCAACAATGGAAGAGCAGGTGTGAGGGTCTCGTGCAACAATGGAAGAGCAGGTGTGAGGGTCTCGTGCAACAATGGAAGAGCAGGTGTGAGGGTCTCGTGCAACAATGGAAGAGCAGGTGTGAGGGTCTCGTGCAACAATGCAAGAGCAGATGTGAGGGCCTCGTGCAACAATGGAAAAGCAGGTGTGAGGGTCTCGTGCAACAATGGAAGAGCAGATGTGAGGGCCTCGTGCAACAATGCAAGAGCAGATGTGAGGGCCTCGTGCAATAATGAAGGAGCAGATGCGAGGGCCTCGTGCAACAATGCAAGAGCAGATGTGAGGGTCTCGTGCAACAATGGAAGAGCAGGTGTGAGGGTCTCGTGCAACAATGCAAGAGCAGGTGTGAGGGTCTCGTGCAACAATGCAAGAGCAGGTGTGAGGGTCTCGTGCAACAATGCAAGAGCAGATGTGAGGGTCTCGTGCAACAATGCAAGAGCAGGTGTGAGGGTCTCGTGCAACAATGCAAGAGCAGATGTGAGGGCCTCGTGCAACAATGAAGGAGCAGATGCGAGGGTCTTGAATGCGCTCTTGGACTATTGATCGAGAATATGGGATAGATTATGTTGGTATTAAATGTATATCTAGCGTAGCTTACAGCTATAACGATAAATAGTCTATCAACTTCCCACTGCGAGAAGTTTTCAGAACGTCGAAAACGTTTTATAATCGGCCAATAAGTACAGACAAGTGTGACAAAGGAGTAATTTTGTACACCCCTTGATGCTTCTATAGGTTTGACCGAAGTGCAGTTATGTCAGATGTTCATCATAAACACATTACGACTAATTTATCGTTGACATGTGGATGCTGACTCACATGTAAGTCCCACAAATGCCATTAGTTCAACCTAATCAAGTTCATCGTAAAGGTCAGACAATCTTGGGATCGCAATGAACCAGTTGGACTGATTACGGTGAACTATGGGTTACGGTACGCCGCATGTTGTCGCACACAAGTTTCATCACGTTATATAGAGAAGCAAATAGAAACTAGTGACTCAAATCGATGACTTCTTCAAGGCTGAATTAAAGGTTAATTGTTCTCCTAAATAACAGAATGTGCTGTCAATTCTTAACCATGTCCTGGTACAAGGTCTTATTCACAAACCGGCAAAGGATGGAATGCATTTAGAATAAGGGAACAGAGTATACAACTTCTCCTAGATATCATTACATCAATCCCCGTTAGGTAATCGTAACAAAGGCATACAATAGGGAGTCGGAAAAATCGGAAAAGACAAAAAACAAAGGGAAAGAAAGATCCCCATCACACTACATAGTGGTGTATAGACAATATGGTGTTAATGTCCTTATTTTGTGCTTAATACGTTGACAAATTATTTTTTGAGAAATGTTGCTTTTGTTACTCCAGTGCAGTCTTTCATGTTCAGAAAAGTCTAGTATCAATTTAAGGCTGGATGAACCTAGAAGCCGTCGCTCAGGAACGAACCCGATTTCTTGTCCTAAGCAGTTTAATTCTCTAACAGCTACACAACTAGGACAACAATAAATGAAGATGTTTAGTAAAGTCCGAGGCCATTGAGTTGGATCGTTTTGTTTGATTACAGCTCGATGTCTAAACGCCTGATCTTGTATCGTCTTTATCACCGAAAGCCTATGGCATTAACTTGATTTCTACATTTTATTATTATGTTCACATTAAAAAGTGTCTAAGGACTTTTGGGAAAGAAAGTTTCAAGAGCTGTGAGATCAGTCACGCTCTCTATCCTCTAAACTAACTAATGTAAGGCGTGTACTATCGCGTGTCTTTATCGACAAATGGAAAAAAACAGGGGGGAGGGGAGTAGAATAGCTTCTTAGTGACTTCTATTTAAACAATTTCTATCTATATAGTGCTTCGTCCATAGTTCACGTTAACTAACTTGTCAGTTATAATAAGAAAGTCACTGATAATATAACACTTTTTTTTCTATATGTCCCCCCACACAAGAATTGACAAATAAAGTGAAATTTGATGTCAGGATAATAACATTTAAAAGTGATGATAAGTGCGAACAGATGAAATCATTTTTTTAATAAATGAGCACTAGACCAGAAATGTGGTGTGAAACTACATCTAGGAAAAAGGCGAGGGGTGTTGTTATCAAGCACTCGCTGGTACCTTGTCATGCTCTATATGGGGAATATTGTGTTCAGAGTCCATATTAATTTAGGATAAAACATCGCAACACATATAAATGATGTCAAGGGAGGCAGTTTCAATATTTTAAAAAACTCTTCGGTACCTATTTTCAAAAAACGTGATAGACCCTCAAGTAGCGCCAGTGACGCACACACACACACACACACACACACACACACACACACACACAAATCCACTTACGTGAATTGAACTTCGACTCATTGATGAGTGCACTAAAAACACTATGGCTTTCTCATCTCTGGTGATAGTTAGCTAAATTATACTACAAAAATGGACAGAGAGTATTACACAATAAGCCTTTTTTGGAATCCCAAAGAAAAGACAATAGGAAGTCCAAAATATTCTTGGGGAAGATAGATGGAAGCAGAGATGAAGATTATGGGGAAGCCATGAAGCAATCTTAAAAGAATGGCAAGAAACATAACGGCCTGGAAAGTGTTTGCTGAAGACCTATGCTCCACAGGGAGTTGAAAGGTAGAATAAGAATAAATGTGTGCAAGAAAAGACACTTACATAAATATCTCCTTTCTTTCTTCTAATGCAAGTGTTATGTGATGTTGCAGAGAGCAAGTATTGGTCACGTTATCTCATTTATTCTGGCTGTGATGTAGCTATTATTATAATTTATTAGTTAAATTCGAATATGTCCATCAATCTATTTCTACATCTCCCCGTTGAGTGTAACTTACGGGTTTTATATAACATGTTGCGTTTGTAACAGTTTGATTGGGTTGCATTCTGGTTACATGATCTAACTACTGAAATCTACTGCGTCCGGTACCAATTTATTGCACCTTTGCTACGATTTTTTTTTAAATTTAATTGTTTAAGTATATCCAAGCCTGAATGAAGAGGGTCTGAATGAAAGGACAAGACTTATTCCTACGTCATCCTACTATCATTAACAAACCATATTGGACTGGTAAAGAAATGTTGTAAACTTTACAGACGGACATTGTTGTAGCACGTGTTTTATAGATAATGTCTAGAAGGTTATCCTTCGTTGTCTTGTTTGCAGCATTTCTTAAGCATTGTATTTTGAATTTTATGATTTTACATTTGCGTTTTTAAGACTATATATATCTTGACATTGGTATTAGCCTATAATGATTCCTCGCCTATTTTCTTTACAAATTGTACTTGAATTGTTAGGTCTACCTTAGTTTCATTGTTACCCTAACACAAGTATCCGTGTTTTATATAAGTTGTTGCAAGGGTATACATGACAAGATTTGAGACGTGGGTATAAATGGAGTGTTGGAGTTCCTTATTTGAGTTCCTATATGAAAAATCGACAAGGAATATAGAGTTTAAAGTTGCGGGTAGGTAACTGTTAAGACTGGCGAGTAATATGAGAAATAGAAGTGACATGAGAAATGGCCCATCAATAGAATCACTTGGAGAACACGATGTCTGAATGGCAATTAGTCTGTTAGGGAATATCTTTCAACAAGTTCAGAGGTTAGAGTGCCGAGGCAGAGTACAGGATTGTAGCACCATGATTTAATTTACTCATGTGAGAGTAGCTATAGCAGTGTTTGCTCTTAGAGAAACCTAAATCCGGCGGTAATGTCGGGACTATGTTGGAAGTAGTTCTTGACATTTCAACAGTTGAAGTTTTTAAGGCCAATGTAAGTACATCCTCATCATCATCACCACCATCATCATGTGCCATACTGTTAGGCGTAGGCGATCATGTTCTTTCACAAACTTCTATCTACCGTGCATCTTATCAGTCGTGTTTAGATTGTTTTCCATGCCATGACACCAATCTATCCAGTATTTTCTCTCTTTGTCATTCGCGATCTCTCTTTACTTGTATTTTGCCAGTTATAACCAAGTTTCCCAACTTTCCTTTCCTCATGATGTTTGATGAATGAATGTAAGTACACATGAAAGATAAAAGACGTATTAACCTAGTAGGATCGGCGAGTTGCCATTGACTGCGGAGATTTTGCCTTCTGACTTCAAAACGACCTTCGAGTTAACGTTAATTCAAGCTGTGTATCAAGACAGGCACGAATTGTTACGTTGATGCAGATGATGTTATAATGTGCAATTCCACTGAAGTAATAGGTTTATAGAGCTAGATTTGTCTCAGGCTCGAGAGTCTCATATATTTTATGTAACTGATAAATCAAACACTACAGCACAACTGTTACCAAAAAAAGGAAATGATTGTCCATCCATGAAAAAAAAAAAATTATGATACGCCAGCGCTTTAGATTCGTTTCACTTCTGCATAGAATAGAGGGGTTTTCATCAACATATAGAATGAGAATCATTGGTACAAAATACAAAAAAATAATAGCATTGTTGCATTGCAAGAGTGGTGAACACGGTTTCTTTATTGTTGTTATGTTTATTATAATAACGAGGCAGCGACAGTGCAGGGTTTTGATAACAAGAATAAAGCGACAGCTTGTGTAGAGAGGTTTACGAGTTGTGAATGATGTGCGGATGTTGTGGTGGTAACTGAATTCTGGGTGGTTGTAGTTTGTTGAAGGTGTAGGAGGTTGGTGTTGATGGATGCATTAATATGGTCGCTGTAGTGGTGGCGGTGTGCTAGTAGTATTAGTAATTGTAGTAGTAGTTATGGTGGTGGTAGCATAGTTGTAGTGATAGTAGTAATAGTAATAGTTTTTGTGACGGTTGTAGTAGTAGCAGTAGTGGCAATAGTAGTAACGGCGGTGGTAGTGGTGGTAGTAGTAGTGTTGGTGGCGGTAGCATACTAGTGGTGGTAGTGGTAGCAGTAATTGTAGTTATGATAGCAGTAGTAGTAGCTGTAGTGGCGGTAATAGTGGGAGCATAGTAGTGGTGATAGTTGTTGAAATTATAGTGGCAATATTTGTTTTGGTAGTAGTAGTTGATGTTGTAATAATACAACTACAAGTAGTAGTGGTAAAGGTATTTTGTATTAATGCAAGTAGCAGTAGTAGTGGTAGTAGTATTAGTTGTATTTGTAGACAGAGTAGCAGCAGCAGTGGTTGAAATAATATCGATTTTATAGTAACCGTTAAAGTACAGACACCTTAAGAGAATGGCTTGGCAAAAGGTCAACAACAGAAATGATAAATAACTGTCGAGATCGAGAGTTTGTGAAAACACAATTACACATTATCACGAACGCCAGCAGGCAACGTTCTTGATGATGATGATGATGATTTGTAGCAGTTTATATTTATAATTGTTTACCGCCGTTTGAAAATCAGGCAGTTATCGATCTTCGGAAGTAATTGCCAGTTGCAGTTTTTCTTTTTCCGATCAGCTTCGCTAGTGGCTGATTTTGTCAATTTCTGAGACAGGTCTGATATCGTAATGAAGTGGGCAGATTTGTATCACAGAGTGTCTCTCTCTTCTTTACTTTTGCGTTTTTTATCATTAAAAGTAGTCGTCATTTCATTTTCGAATGTTGATGAGCCGTTACTTATGTTTACTCTCCGCGTGCTGCGATACTGCGTGAATATTTTATTTCCACAAAATATTTAATTAATCTACAATTTTTTTTAGAGATGACCATTAGTATTAGTAATGGTGGCAGTAACAGCAGTAGTTGTAACAGC